>JAVTVY010053464.1:0-25648 GCA_036873755.1 Hanleya hanleyi
GAATAGCTTGTCAATGAGCATTTTGTCATCCTCAAATCATAATGCTAGTTTCCAGTAATGGCGATAGAACACAAAGGAAAAAGGCGACGGCGGTGCCGTTGGCCTTAGAGGAAGTCCTGCTGCCCTTTTGCGCTGAGTAACTAGGCGCTGGTCAAGATGGCTCACATAATTTAAGACCCGGCCATGCAACCCCACCCAGATGTTTGCGAAAAAGCCTCTGCCTCTCAACATCTTTAGCATATTTAGTGGACTAATGAATTGTAAAATGTAACCTCTCACTGAATGTGCAGGGACTCATTATATACGTTTTGTCAAAATTCGCATTGCTTTGTATGCCCTGAGCAAAAGTGGCACAGTACCCTTACAGTATGTTTCGTAGTCCTTATGTCATCATTGTTGGTGGAAATATATGTGTTGAAGCCAGACGTCAATGCCGGTACATTCGTAAAACAACTCACTACTGCAGAAATACTTGCAACTACCACAAACAAATAATTTGCTGAACTATTTATAGCTTGCTTAATCTGGAGCACACACATCTGTCAAAACCACAACCCTAAATTTTCAAAGCTTGTCCTGACAACCTGCTCTTGGTTGGATACCCGTGTTGAACCGGACATCTCCTGAGCAACTATAGACTCCTGCATCATAACGATAATTGGCTATTATACATGTACATCCAGGATCAACCATAAGCATACGGAGTAGATGAAAAAGGGAATTCAAGTAGTGTTCTATATTAAATGCTTTTTGGATTCTTTGAGAAATATTGGAAACCCTTTCCTACAGTAAGGATTCGCTGGACAACAAGAAGACCAAAACGCTTATGTTGCCAAAATTGTTCATGGAATCGGAACCTTTTGTCAGAATCAATCTCAAATGTTCACAAAGAAACATATCTAGAGAAATCCCATGTATGACTTCATCACTCGAAACAAGCGGACTCCAAATGGCCAAGCTGCCACGAAGTGTCGAAGTCCAAGCCCCAACTGACCTCGCTGAAGAATGCATTTTCTCTTCATGCTTGAATTGTACGATTGTTTTTAATTTGGTGATATTAATGCTGTTATATGAATTATGAATGAAATAATTATATCTATTATTGACGAGGGGTGAATATTGAGTGACGTACTAGACGCTAGGTTTGTCAACAAATCGTCAACAAGCTTGGTGTTTCTTTGCGATGGTTGGAATGAGACTGGGTGTTTGTAGAAAAATCATCCAGTAAAGTACAAGAGTCTCGAGTGAATTCTCACAAAGAAGGGAGACATGGTGAGATTTCCGCAGTACAAACCCGCCGCATTTGGGGTTAGTTTTTTCTTCGTTGTTCGACAGAAGCTTCTTCAAGTGAGTGGGGATGGAAAACTAACACGAAAAGTGAATGGCAGGCATTTCGACTCCTCAGAAATTATCATATTCCATTTCGAACGGAAAATCCATATTGGGGAAACTATACATACAGTACGCCCACTTTCCAGTTCCCGATTGTCCACGGATGGTGACTGGATCCTACCGGTAGGATAGCTGTAGGATTCGCGGATGATGGCTGGATGATTTCAAAAATCATACGCGGACCCTCCGGCCATCATCCACGGACCATACGCGGATCATCCACGGATCATCCTACCATCATCCACGGACCCTCCGCGTACCATACGCGGATTGTTTTAGATCGGCACGTCAGCCTATACTCTTTCACCAAACATGATATGGTCAGACAAGTTGGACGAATTCATGTTTTGTCTTTTGTTAGATTGAGAATATGTTCGACAAAACAATAAGTTATAGCTGGGCTATAATGAAATTGACACCTACGATTACATAAAATCTCGTTCGCAAAGACAATGGATTATGTTTGACTTTGTCAAAAAAAAAACCCGCCAGAAATAGATCAGAAATAGACCGCTTCCTTGGCGAGATCGGCTTTGACGAATTATTACTGCTTAGCAAACTCCCGCTGTGTCACACTCGTCCTGTGCCACGTGGGTTTAAACTTTCTTGACGACCCCACCGTCTTCAATCACATCATCGTAAAATACTGTTACTTGTTTGGATGTTTAACTCTCAACATTTCCCTAACAGAAGATGACAGTACAGAGAATATCCACGATCAAAACCGAAAGACTGGCAATTGTAAACAGGTCTCCCCATGCCGATAACCAATCGGCGACGGCCTCTCTTCAGCCTTTTGGTGATACTCCAAGCACGTGATTTTCCATTATGATTTTCGTTTTCTACCTCCGTATAAATTCTTTGAATAATGTGAATCTCATTCCGTATAGTTACACATTGGAAATGATTGTGACGAAAACGAAGATTTTTCAATTAATAAATAATGAATACTGGTAGTGTATTTAATGATTACTGTTGTGCGATCATCGTAAATCAAGCATTTGTACATTAATTCTCCATGTGATTTTCATAAAAAAATATGAAGGTCATCTTTCACTATTTCATGCACGCCCCATGCATCAACAAGATGTTAACTTACCTTCCATAATTTTTAGGTTCATTTGAAATAGCAAGCGTTATATTTAAAAAATAAAAAATAAATAACTAGAAAGGAGCAAGACAGTTAGAGGTGTTTTAACAGATTGGTGGATCTATTTATCATTCTGAGAGTAGAAATGATCTACAAGGGAGCCGTTTTAAGCTCATTATTTCATTTCTTCAGACCGCTGAAGTGAAACACATATAAACCAAGTGGTACAGGGGAGCCGTAGAATACTCATTATCTCGTTTGTTTAGACCGATGAAGTGAAACACAAACAAACTACCGTAAAGACCAGTTAATTCATTTCTTTAGACAAGGAAGCAAGGTTGCCTTCTTTTCTAGAATTATTTTGTTCGTGAGTATTCAAAACAAGGATAGTCTGTATCTCCTTGTATGCACAAGTTAATTGCCGTTGAATCAAAGAAGTTTTGTGTTATAGTTCTACTGGATATTTCAAGTGAGAGGTTCCCCGTCGGAGCTATAGGCACCTTCGTGCAGTGTTAAAAATTCAGATGCGAGCCAACAAAACTGGGGATGCATATATGATGGAAATAAAAGTAGAATTTCACATTATTTATCCTTTTTCTGTCTTATTTCGTACTACCATTGGTATCTCTTTTTTCTCTGCTATGTGGGATCTTTTACGCGAGATGTTAAATCAGATCGTTTCTAACCAGCGGTCGTCCGTATCGTTTGCATGTTATGGCGAAATCCTATTCACAAAAGAACGTTTTTGGCTGAATGAATATTGTTATGGAGACTACCTTCTGAGTAATTATTGTTTGGTTTCTCATTATATATTCTTGTCAAGATGTTCGGGGCAATTGAATATACTATCGTATACATTCTTTAACCGTATGGGAAGCCGCCCGAAAACATCAATTTCCACAGTTAATTTTGCATGCATATATGTTCTTTATGAATCAAGAAGGGAAGGCGCCCCACCAATCCAATCTCCAAAATTAATATTTTTTTAAGAACTATAGGGAGGGGAAAATGACCAGTTTGGGGAAATGGCCTCTGTTTCCAAAATCAAGTCTGTGGACTACCTAACCTTGCAGACCCTACATCCATATTTGCGTTAGCTGTACCATGCAATATACCAGCGAAGACATAGATGAGGCGTATTACATTGCTAGATCCTGTGTTAAATGTGACGATTTTAATCAACGTCACAAAACATTGTTAGAGAAACTTATAAAACAGGGCTATTCCACTAAACGCCTCCACTCAAAGTTTCTCAAATTTGGCGATACATATCGCATGCTGATAAAAAATACGAACGTAGCGTGCAAGATCTATGGCGCTACGTTTCGTAACTTGTGTCTAATTCCGCTTAACCCGGGCTAGGGGCCGTATGAACCCATGTACTTCAAGATCCTCATGGTACTCATATGAACAGTCACAATCAAAGCGTGACTGAGATACATCATTCTTCAGATGACGACTTTAAAACGAATATTATGGATTAAGAATACTGATCAGCGATACGGATTTGATATTTTTGGAACATCATGATGTCTTGCCGGCATCATTGAAAACTGTTGACCGCTTCTCTCTTGCAGGAAACAAGCCTATGTTTATGTATACTATGATTGCCTTTTTGAATTTGGTGCTAATACTGTTATATGGAATATGGAATAGGTCTTTGGATTATGGACGCGGATATTCTCTAATGGACGACGGCTGAATTATGGATGACGGACTAGACGCTTGTAATCCACTGGTTTCAGGGTATCAGTAAGGGATCGGTATCAAAAGTGAAATACAATAAAAGTAACTCCGAAAATGGAAGTCATTGTGATATAATATTCTATATTTCGACTGTGATTATATCATCGTCACTTGAGAAGTGAAGATCGATAACTTTCAGGAGATAATCGCATGATTTATCTGGCTATTATCAAGCTCTCGGTTACGAAGTGAAGCCGGAAGTTCCCCCTCCCCCCCCCCTTCCCACACCCGGGAAGAAAGAATGGGTACAATCAAAGTTTACGTCAACTTTACTATAGAAATAAAGCATTGGACTAACGTGATGATGAGTATATTAGAAAGTGGTAAGTACGCGTAATTGGAATAAAAAAAAAATAAAAAAGTGGGATCTACTATTATAAAACCATAATCAATGGATTACTATTATCTAACAGATGCACTCTATAAAGTCAATTACTGAAATAGATTTATACGAAACTGTACAATAATCTCCGCTGTATATCTTTCAAATTATGTATTTTTATTTGTTTTAAAATATATATAGTGCTTGTAAATTTATGATTTGATTCAGAAATTTGTATATTATGGATAAATAAAGCATCCTGTTTATGAGCATCGAAGTCGGAAGTGACACAGAGTTCAATCAACGTATTAACAACAGAATAGACTGGTGAACATATGCAGACAAAAGGTGGTTTGATGAAACAAAACAGTGTGAAAGCTGAAATTCAACTGAACAATTAAATAAATAAATAAGTAAATCAACCAGAATGGCAAGTGGCGAAAATAATTGTGCATGCGAAGGTGGACACAATATACTATTTCGACAGCGTTACTTACCAAGGGTTCCCTTTTCTCCGACAATAACAAAAAAATCTCCAGATGTGAATAAAATAGTGAAGTTGCGAATAGGAACCATACTTTCACAAAATAAATTTTATTAGAAAAGCGCGACATTAGTCTGATCAAATAAATATTACTTTTATTATGGGCGTACTATTTTGCCCGAACTATTAGCTTATTATGTAGTCATTGTAAATGTGGAAATACACTCTTTTGAGATTGATTGCATACGTTTTCCAAAGAGAAAATGTATACGAAAAGAGAGATATGACAAAATATACGCACATGTGCGAACGAGCATAGCGCGGACCTCACAGAGAGCATATATATATATATATACACACAAGAACATTTTCTTCGCGATCGGAAAACGCCAATCGGGGATCGAATTTATTGCATTACCCTGTGCTAAACTAACAAACATTTGCGAGAACAATCAAGATAATAGACTGAAGTAGAAGTAGAGGACAGCCGTTACAATAAAAGATGCAAATTACGAGTAGTACGGTATAGCAAGGCTCAATATTATAGCCTCATTATAGGACAATGATGCGGAACTTTGAGGAGTGTCAATATTTTTCTCCGCACATATATATTACTTTGTGAGCCATTGACAAATACGAATCTTCACGCAAACCACTTCGTGAACAGATGAATTCATTCTTTTCAATGAATATACCGTGAACCCCCCTTTCTACCAGATTATTTTCGTCGATCAGAAATAATCCCGCATTATATGCGATTATAACTCTTCGGAAACATTATTATCTATCAGTATAGTGCAGGCACGTCAGTTCACGGCCCAAACCATACGTGGAGGATCCGACCATCATCCGTGGATGGTCCGACCCTTACGAAATGGAAGTATATCCGCAGTAGAATAGAAGTACAGTGGCGGTAGCAGCTGAAAGTATAACGGCAGTATGACAGAAGTATATACTTCCAGCATACTTCCATGAGATTGTTTTTTTCAAGACAATTGGTTGTATGTTAGTCTGAATTTGTGAGTTGTAGAAGTGTTGCAGAAGTATGGTAGAATTATGGTGGTAGTATGCTGACATTGCGTTAATTAAGCTGCTGTAACCCTTCACAGAAGTATGGAGGCAGTGTTATGGCAGAGGGTTGGCAGCATAGACAGAAGTATATGGCCAGTATGGTAGCAGTATAGTAGAAGTATAGATAATGGAAGTATGACTGCAGTATGCTGACATTATGTTAATTAAGCTGCTGTAACCCTTCACAGAAGTATGGAGGCAGTGTTATGGCAGAGGGCTGGCAGCATTGACAGAAGTATATGGCCAGTATGGTAGCAGTATGGTAGAAGTATAGTGGAAGTATGACTGCAGTATGCTGACATTATGTTAATTAAGCTGCTGTAACCCTTCACAGAAGTAGGGAGGCAGTGTAATGGAAGAGGGCTAGCAGCATAGACAGAAGTATATGGCCAGTATGGTAGAAGTAGAGTGGAAGTATGCCTGCATCATAGTGGCAGTAGACAGGCTGAAGTATAGCAGCAGTATAAGATTGCCCCGTATACCAAGTGTGGCCTAAATAAAAATGGTATATACAGGCATCCTCCTTAAGGCAAAATTGACACATGCATGTATCATACACATATGAATGGTGGATATTACTACATTATAACATGGACATATGATGTATTATAACATAGTAGGCCTAAACATGTTTTGGGGTGTAATTAAAATGATTGCCCTGGCTGATACCGCCCCCTATATTCTCACCATGATAAATTTTAGATCAGACATGCCATAATGTTGGCCTCAGTATGTTTGAAAAATACGCAGTATTGGAAAAATATGGGGAATGAAAGGGGAGTTCTTCTCATTGGCATCTAATATATTAATGCTACTTACATGCATCAGTTCATGAACAAAGCTGTACAGAGAAAAGAGGAATACTGCATAGATCTGCTCTCCATGTGCCATACACAGCAACTGTGTGCTCACTGGAGGGAAATTCTGTTGACCTATTTTTCAAATTAATGAGGAATTCCTATCCCAGCATTCCTCTCACTGAGGTATAGCAGCAGTATAGTTTCAAGTCAAAAGCCTTTTTTGGTAAGGACAAGTTGTAGAAGTATAACAGCAGTGTACACAGGAAACAGCTAAAGTTATAGCAGTATAACAGCAGTATATACCTGATGTATTCAAATTTGCTAAAGTATTGGCAGTATACCAGAAGCATAGAATTTACATTTTATGTGATCAAGTTGTAGAAGTATAGCAGCAGTACACAAAGCAAGAGTGTAAGTGCCAGAAGTATAGTGGCAGTGTAAAGAAAAGAGCTGAAATTTCACAGAGTTTCAGAAGTATGACCGCAGTAGAGGGGAGGTCTGTGGAAGTATAGTGGCAGTGTATACTTCCACAAAAGTATATACTGCTCTTCCGTAAGGGGACCATCATCCGTGGATGATCCAGCCATCATCCACGGATGATCCAGCCATCATCCACGGAGGATCCGGCCATCATCCAGCCATCATCCGTGGATGGTCCGGCCATGATACGTGGATGGTACAGCTATCCTCCAGCTATCCTACTGCTATCCTACCAGTAGGATAGGGTAACTGGAAAGTGGGCGTACTGTACAACAAGCTTAGTTTATTCGAATTATGCGCAGCTCTCTGCATCTGTCACAGAGATTAGTCTCCAGCGTCACTAACTTCATATATTCCAAGCATCACCGATGTGAATACACGATGCCACATGTCAGGTCAATCAAATGTAGAGTATTAAATAACCAATATGTGACCTATTCCAGATATCTGCTATGTGGATGAGTTAGAGAGATATGTAAAAGGTGGGTAAAGTTGACGTTTGGCAACTGAAAAGCAACCATATCAGTCTACAGAAAAAACTTCTCTTGGCACCTCACTTTCAGACCTTAGAATATGGAGGATTCTAGGATGTAACCTTAGTATCTCAATCGCGCTTTTATGTGGAAACTAAACCACACGTGTCACGTGTTCACAAGCCAGTGTCCAAAGATATCAAAACCATTTTAGGCCACTCAGAAGTAGAAGTTCGTATATCTGTTCTCGTAAGTCACATACCAATGAAAATAAGCGATTCTCGGCAGCCATTTTGAAAAGAAAACGAGCGCCCTCTCGAAATCCATCAGTTCTGATGCAACAGAACTGTCTTGATCAACTTCCTTCAGTACGCAAATGTGGATATAACCGTTTAAATTGGCCTCATACGTGTCTAAGAAGTGTAGAAATGCGACTTTGTCGTTTTTGATGTCGGCCATTTTGAAATCCAAGATAGCGACCAAATACGGATTTTCAAGCCGGACTCTCTCTCCAAAAATGAATCATTTGTGTTTATTTATTATCCTGCCAAAATTCATGCTTTTATCACAAAGTGCACAATCATTTCACATATCCGCCTGACTATAAATGATCCACACGACCGCTAGCACACGCAAGTGGTATACATACGGTATTTCGAATTAATGGCGCCTCACTGCGCATGCGCAGGAATTGTGGAGTGGGTGTGCGCGGGAGTGTTGTGCGCAGGTATGACGTCTTTTGTGGCGGTTTTGTGGCGGTGTGCGCAGGTATGACGTCACTTCCGGTCTGCGTGAATCGGGCGTGTGTATTCCTCCGTCGTGATGCGGTCTGGGGGTGATGCGGTCTGCCTCCGCGGACAGAAAGTAGTCCCAAATTCTCCGGCATTATCCGGCAATCTTCAGGGGCGAGAGGGGTCCCTAGTGTACTGATTGGATCGAGTGAGGTGTCAAAGTGAAGCGTTCGTGAAGTGGCATTCAACGGGATGGGTGTGACGTGACGTGTAACTGACGTCATTCTGCGCATGCGCAGTAGACAAAGTGTATTGAAATAGACGTTTTTGGGGTCTAGGTGGGCCACTATTGGTCCGATGGAGTCGTACGAGGTATCAATGTGAAGCATTCCTGAAGGAGCATCCACCTGGACTAGTGTATCGTTCGTTGTCCACATTCTGCGCATGCCCAGACAGGGAATTGTGGAAAAGGGTGTGAAAATAGACGTGTTGGGGTGTATATGGGCCACTAGTGGGACGATTGGATCGAGTGAGGTATCAATGTGAAGCATTCGTGAAGGAGCATCCGTCGGAATGGGTGTGTCGTTCGTTTTCAACATTCTGCGCATGCGCAAGCAGGAATTGTGGGAAAAGGGTATGGAAATAGACCTTTTGGGGTCTAGGTGAGCCCCTAATGATCATATGGTATCGTATGAGGTCTTATTTTGAAGCTCTCGTGAGGGAGCATCCGCCTGGACTAGTGTGTCGTTCGTGCTCAACATTCTGCGCATGAGCAGACAGGGAATTGTGGGAAAAGGGTATGGAAATGGACGTTTTGGGGTCTAGGTAGGCCCATAATGGTCTGATGGGGTCGAGTGAGGTATCAATGTGAATCATTCGTGAAGGAGCATCCGACTAGGTGGATGTGACGTAAAATTGACGTCATTCTGCGCATGCGCAGTAGACCAAGTATATGAAAATAGACATTTTGGAACAGACATGGGTCACTATTGGTCCGATGGAGTCGTATGATGTCTTATTTTGAAGCTCTCGTGAAGCAGCATGCGACGGGACTCAATGTTCATACGTGTTCAATGGTCTGCGCATGCGCAGTCTGGTCGTAGTATAGAAAGCAGGCATGTTGGGGGTGCGTGGCAGTGTGTTTGACCAACCACTATGGGTCCATGGTTGTGGTTGGTGGTGTGGGTTGTTCGCACAGACGTCACTTCCGGGTTTCACTAAAACTACCTCCGAACCCAGAAGAGTTCCAATTTTCCCTTAAACGTAGGGTCCGGATTTTCATCATCCAAGTTCTCCCCGTAAAGGCCCGCCCCGCCCCGGCCCGCCCCGCCCCGGCCGCAGCGCGCGCGGGTTATCCGGACGCACGCGGGCGCGCGAGGGTTATCCGGAAGTGTGCAAGGGTACTATATCACATCGGGGTATATATTTCATCCAAGTATAGCGGAAAGCGGTTGTCGTGAATAACAACAACTTCAGACACGATCGCTACAATGTTGCAGCATCGATATACAGAGCTTGAACACAAAAAGGGGATAGTAAATTAACCTGGGAAGGACAGGCAGTTCCATTTGGACCAATCAGCGGTCGAGAAAAAGAGCCAATGAGCGATCGATAAAAGAACCAATGGACGGGTACTAGAATTTCGCTCACGTGTGCGCCTACATCCGGATTCTTGTACGTCCGGGTAATGTTTTCTGGACATTGATTGGTTACATTTGGCCCCATCCTAGGCCACTGATTGGCTACTTTCTTCACGGTGTTCAAGGCCAGTTTGACCGAATCCCCACATGTCTGTTATAGCCTTCATGCATTATGCTCATATAGAAAACACACAAGACAGGTTTTTTTTGGTGAGATCTCATTTTGTTTTTTATTCAACAATAAATAACAACAACAACGTGAGAACAACAACGTGAAAACTGAAGCCCAGAACAGGGGGCTTGTACATTGAAAGAACTTAAGCCCAGAACAGGGGGCTTGTAAACTTAAGCCCAGAACAGGGGGCTTGTACATTGAAATGATGGACGGCCCAGTCATATACGAGTACATCGCGGTCCTCGGCCTTGGGGTACTCGTCAAACATCTGTACGATGGTAGATAAGGTTCTTCCCCGGCATCGATGGTACAGGTAAAACAAGCAATATTGTCCGCACACGCTACTGGTCAGGCTTTGCAACGTTTGACTGTTCCAACACCACGTCTCTGTGCCTTGATCCATGAAGTCTGTTAAATCGGGATGCAGGGGTGGCAGGCCGTATGGGTCAAAGTATTCGCCCTGCTGTTCTGTTAAGTACACGCCCACTCAAGGTTCACCGGGCCGAACCATCGGGTCCGTGTTGAGAACGTATGCAGCAGGATACATACGGTCTAATGGGAACACATCTCGAGCAAACACCCCTTGAAAGACCATACCTGTCCCTGGGTCATTCTCCAGCACGGTGGTTATCTGGTCTGTATCCATGTTAGGTGGCAAAGTCACACAGGACGTTGCGCGCCGTGTCCACTTGAATGATGTTGTCAAACTCGGCGTAGCAGATCACATTGATGGTGCTCCGGAGGGCTCGTGCAAAGTGGATTTCCAACCGTAAATTGCCTTGCTTGGCGAGGGCCAGCTGATGGTCATTCTCTAAGGTGGGGGTCAGACCGAAACAGAACAACGTGTATCCGTTCGCGTAGTCCTCTCGACTGGTCATATTCCCTTCCTCCTGGTTGATTTGACCGGTGGCTGTAAACAGGCTCTGATAGGCTCGAATGAAATTTGCACGCTCAAAGTTCGGTGTTAAGGCCGTAGCTGGGACCTGTTGTCCATCCACATGCAGGGCCACAAAATTGATGCCGAAATGTTTAAAGTCAAACGGGTTCTCTGGGTAGGCTCCGCTGAAACTGGTATCTTCCACACAGGCCAGGATTAATCGCTTGGGTAGTTCCCCCAGGAACAGGTTTTCTTTATTGGCGCTCATATTTCCTGCCGACACAGAGAACACTTTGGTTTGCACACGACGGATAGGTTACTGGGCTGGTTTTGTTTCCAAGGCTTTGAGGTGTCCCAATTGAACGGCTGAATTCTGTTTCACTTTTCGGACATACAGGACTGCGTCTTGGATGACAATCTTATAGTCAGCACCCGTATCAGTCGGATGTTGATGGGGACCTTGTTCAAGAGGTACCGGTCTTGCATGAACATGTCTGCGTGCAGTCGACCCATGAAATCCACCGAGACGCCGTTCGCGGTCAAAGCCTTCCGTTTGTTATATCCGTTGTCATTGTCGTTCTCTACGCCCATGTGCTCGGCTGTGTCCTGGTAGAATAAAGCGGCTGTGAGCTGAGCTTTTTTAGCCTCTCGTCCATACGACAACAGCGTCTCGATGTAGGCTCGATAGGGGTACGTGTTGGTCGAGTCACTGATGAGTTTGTCGCTGAGAAATATATCCACCTGTTGAAACATAGAGTGCAGCCAGAGATACGTCGGGCCCACCGTTGCTTGGTCGACGATTCTGGAGCCATCCCCATTGACGACCTTGGCTTTCACATACAAGTACGTTTGGGCTAAATCCACATAGACCGTATCCGCATTACTGATGGTGAACTCGATGGGTCCTGTTTCGCTGATACTGGAGAGCGGGAGATGCTCCACCCATAATCCTTGTTCGGCACTGATCTGTGTGGGCGAGACGGTCCACAAATCAAATTCACTGTTGGTGGAGGGACAGGACTCTGCGTGGATTAAGGATATGTCTAAGAAAAGATATCCTGGGTCTTCGATGTGCGTCGTCGCTGGGTCGGTCGTCGACTGGTGCGTGGTATGGTGGCGCAGGTCTTTTATTCCCTACGGTGCGTTGTGCTTCGGCCACCAAGACGCCTCCCGCTTCTTTGGCCCGCCGTTCCAAGGCTTCTTTGGGTGCCGTACCCTCCAAGACATCACCGGCAACTTGCAGTCCACTGCGTACCGCTTGTTTGCCGATTGCTTTCACCCCACGCGTCACCAAGGGCAGGAACGTTTTGACGATGCTCCCGAGTATGTTTCCCAGTCCGTGTCCTCGTTGCATGCGTGCACCACTAAAGACAGGAAGGCCACCTCCGGCATGTTGGGCATAATAGTCCATATAGCTGCGTGTATCGCACTCGTAAGGCACCTTCATTATACAAAGTGGGGAGCACGTGCTTGTCGAAAATTAAGTGTCAGCACCACTTTTCCTCATTCGAATGCCACCGGTCGTCCCGTGTCATCTCTTATATCAACCGTGATAGTGTTGATGTCGGTTTGTCGTACGGGTAGGTAGGGCATGTGGGTGAAACTGTGGGTGACTTGATCTCCATACTTCTTTTTAATGGGGACCACCCGTAACAGAGGTGTGTTTATATCGCCCACGATGTGGTTGTCGACCACGTCCGAGTAGACGTAGAGTCCATACATACCCGACTTCATATCCATCGGGATCTGGCTATGGTCCTCGGATGGACCCGTGTAGGTCGCGTGAGTGAGACCCAGCATTTGCTGTAGGATAGGACTCAGTACGACACTCACGTTGGTGGTGAGGATGATCTGTGCCTTGTCGTTGTGTGCGTTGTAATCGAAGTCCACGTGATTCTTGAAGGGAAAGGTTTTGATGGGTTTTGAAACATTCGTGACCTCCCGTAGAGCTTTATAATGTAACAGTCTTGCCAGCCCCTGCATGAACTCCTTGGGAGTATCGTATTGGCCTTCGGGGAGGGTCAGTCGGGTGTCTTTGCCTTCGTAGGTCACCTCGTACCACACTTCATTGGCTCGCACGTTGTACCACGAGTAAGGGTATTGGATATCCACGAGGCCACATTCCCAGTGTCCAGGTAAATGCAACGGTTGCGGTAACTGGGTCACGTACTTGGCCAAGGTGTTGTCTGGAAACACATCCAGCGAACTGTTACTGGGTAGGGTGAGGTAAAACATGGCGACTGAGCTGTCCGGCTGCTCCTGTTGGTTTTAATAGGTGTTACAAGGCCTTAGGCGGTTGTGTCCGGCGTCGTGTTCGTCGCGGTGACTTGCTACGTGTCACGGCTCTGGAGATGTGGGGTGTCTTGATCAGGGGTGGTTTTTTAAAGGCGTGAAAAGAAGGTGCCCTTTGTGGTGGTATTTTGGGGGGTGACACCGGTTCCCATTCGGCTTCCCAAGAAGGTAGTGGGCCACTCGGTGATTGCTGGGTCCGCTGCATCCAGGCACAGCGCTGGGGGTTCCCCACCAATTCCTGTGGTACATGCATGTCTTTCAAGCCTTGAGCGAAGACCTCTCATCCTCGAGGATCCGTGTGCGACCTGCGTTATCGCATCAGGTCATTCACTAAATCCGTCATGTTGGTACCGGGGACCACCTGATTCTGTACCAGTAGTTCGCCTTTATCATTCCAAGTCATGTTAGGATTCTGTTTCATCCGTTGTAATACCAGGCCAGCGTGTTTCTTGAACGATGAAGGTACACTCTTCAGGACTTCGTCTTCCACCCACTGTGGGGCTGTGGGTGGAACCCCTGGTAATGGCGGCTGTTGGAGCGGTGCTGAGGTCGGCGGTGTGTCGCGTGGTGGTGGTTGTGGTGGTGCTGGGGTAGAGAAGGTTTTGTATTGGTCCATGAACGCCATGTACCGTTGAAGCGTCTCATTTTACTGTTGTACTTTCTCACTGTCGCTTAACCCCGGTCTTTGTAAGATCTGTTGCATCTCTTCATCGAGGGTGTTCATGGTCTTTACCGTAGGTGGGACAGGGTAGGGCGATTGCATGGCGATTCCACCGAATACTGGACCCAACACGGAAGCGGCCAACGGTGCTAAGATGGCCCCGAGAAATCCGCCTTTCTGTAACACCTTTTTCTTTTGTGTTTGAAAGACTCGCTTCTGGACTAGGGTTCGGAGACCTGTCCTATGCTTGGTCAACTTGGTCTTCTGAGCCGCAGTCAGTGGTACGTTGCCTTTTACCAGGTTGCACCCGATCACACAGACAGCGTACAAGGTCAGGGTCCGCACCGCGTATAAAGGTTCGCACCCACTCGGGTGGTGCCGTCTTCAATACACGGAGCGTCGGGGCGTGTTTCCGTACTCGCGCAGGCTTCATGTACAACTAATGCTAGAACCCACAACTCTGCTCTTTTTACCTCCGTCGATCAGACGGAGGTCTAGGAACGCAACGTGAAATCTCCCGCCAAATAATTGTCATATGGGGAACCCACGACTCATAGTATTTCCAATAGGGATCGTCATGGTTCCCGACGAAATCTTGCACTTTTTCTTTGGACGCAATTGAAATAATGGGGTTCCCCATTGCAATGCAGTGGGCCTTGCTTCTGTAGTCGGGTTCCACCTCAATCTCGAAACCTGAGCTATCCGGTTCTGTCCTGCATCCACCGAGAGATTGAACATGGCGGCCCTCCAGCTTGGAGAGACGGACAATGCGATTTTTCGCTTCTTCTCTCCCCCGATAGACTCCATTCCAAATTGAAACTTTTTGAAACCTTTTGGAACCATTTGTGAAAATCTAGGAGGCAGGAAATATTCCCTTTCCACCAGCAAACACGTTATTAGGCTCTATTTCCAGAAATCAAATTTACGGTGGGGAAGGTCACCAAGGTCGCGCAAACCAAGACATGTTGTTGTTTTCCATTTCTGGGTTTGTATTTTGAGTCATTTCTTGTTTCCAAGAGTGTTTCATTACTCCAGATCTATGCGAACATGTTCTATGACATATGTTCTAACGCAGATAGTCTCGTTCCATCGAACTATAGCCAATTAGTCGTTAAATCAATAACCGAACAAAGGGGGCGTGGTCCATATACTTGTAATGTTGTGTAAAATGCATGTTTTATTTTTCGTTTATTTTTTATTTTGCTGCATGTTTGGGCCCGGAAAAAGTATCCGTAATCTTCCACTGATATATAACGTAGATGGCAAACCTGTCTCATAGTCTGTGAAACCCAAATTGTATGAAAATTCAACGCAAACAACATGTGCTATTTTTCTTTGTTTTTATTCAAAATTCATGTTTACTTTTGGGTCAAATTTATATTTCCATGCTTGATTGAGACTGGAAATGCATTAAAACTTCCACCAACATGTCCTGTAGCCCATAAGACTTTTACGTGGTCTGCCAAATCAAAATTGTGCGATTTATCAACGCGCAGCACATGTACCAAATTCATGTATTTATTATGTAAAATGCAGGTTTGCTTTTTTCTGCAAATGCTTGTTTCAGATTAAAAAACCATTAGCAAAGTTTTGATAACATGTGGTGTAGATGATAAACCTGTCACGTAGTCCTTGAAATCCAAATTGTGCAAAAATTCAACGCAAACAACATGTACAATATTGTAGCATTTTTGTGTAATAGTCATGTTGATTTTTGGGGCAAATTCATATTTCCTTCCTTGCTTGGGACTGGGAATGCATTGGAAAACTTCCGCCAACATGTCCCGTAGTCCATAAGACTTTCACGTAGTCTGCCAAATCAAAATTGTGCGATTTATCAACGCGCAGCACATGTACTGCGAATTCATATTTTCCTGCCTGTTTCGGACTGGAAAACAATCAATAAAGTTCCGCCAACATGTGTCGTACATGATAAACCTGTCACGTAGTCCGTGAAATCCAAATTGTATGAAACTTCAACACAAACAACATGTACTATATTGTAGTATTTTTGTGTAATAGTCCGGTTGATTTTTGGGTCAATTCATATTTCCCTGCCTGTTTCGGACTGGAAAACCATCAGTAAACTTCTGCAAACATGTGCTGCTGCCCATAACAGTATCATGTAGTTCACAAGCCAAAAAACGTGTGATTCACAGCAACATGTCACATGTATAAGCTTATACATGTACAATGTCATATATGGCATGTTTACTTTTGAATTAATTTCATATTTCCAGTCATGGCATTTACCTGGAGAGCACTGAAAAACTTATGCAGACATGTGCCGCTGCCCGTAATTGTACCACGCAGTCCACAGACCACTAATCCTGCAATTGACAGCGACATAGCACATATAAATGTTCAATGCTTTGGCATATGTTTACCTTTAAATTTATTTCATAGTTCCAGCCATAAACTTGATGTAAGAAACAATACTCTTCTGCCAACATGTTGTAAAGTCCATAAACCTGTCACGTATGTCATGAAGCACATAAGCATCAGAGTCAGTGATTGGCCACAACCCCCCCCCCCCCTGATTCCTCAGGAAATAAACATTACACATGTAATGATGACCGGCAGAGTGATACATGTGTCAATCGGTCAGACATTTTCAAGGATGCCCAGTTTTACCTCAAAACAACCATGCCGGACTTCATTCCTTCTCTCAGAATAACTGGATCTAACTTTTACAAAACCTGCAGCCCCCAATAGCTCCTGGATCTAGACCACATAAATGAAGGGATCTAGTTTATCGGTGCTATGGCAAAAATATCATGTAGAATGGGTTGTGTGGATAATATCAGAATCATGAAAGTTGAAGTCCTGCAGCATGCTCCACAAATATCATCAAAGGTCATACAACTTTCTGGTGTGCGCCAGTGTGGATCTATACTTGTTGTTTTTTTTGTTTTTTTTTACAAAATTATCTCCCTTGACCAGGTGAGGACTTGAATGTGTCAGAAATGATTTAGCTTCTAGAAACAAAGACTTCATTTCCTGAGTACCATGGTGTTATATATTGTTATGATTGGCTTAACTTTAGCTGCTGAAGATATTTCTAATTTGAGGATACTGGGCAATCATACTAAATTTATTTTCATAACTTCATTTATTTTCACAATAAGCAACATAATCGAGATTAGCAAGTGAAGTTTTACAACATAATATAATACGCATCATGGATCTCCTTCAGTTTAGTGTAGACATATATACCCTTGGATATCTGTTACCCTGATTCAGTCATAACATTGTCTGTATTATATTGATGTCGACAAGGAATATACATAATTATTTGATAGTATTATTAATTGTATGTTGTTTATGATTAACATGAACTTTTTATTCGCTGGAATCCAGTCATTTGTTCCATATTGGCAATATTCTCATCAGCCATCACCATTCAAAATGAATGTGATACATGTAAAGTCCATGGTAATTGATACATTATGGTGAAGGTGACCTGTAACCACCAGTATACAAAATTATTCCGAGCCCATTGAATCCACACATGATGCTGAGACAGATCAGAACGAAATGTCGGTAAAATCAGATGTGTTTTGTAGAGGATTCTGTCAATGAGGATGCTATACTGTACACGTACAAAATATGAAGTGTTGATGTGTAGGGCCTATAGCATAAAATCACAAGTTGGTAAAACTAGGCACACAGGGTCTCATTTCTGCCGCTAACGTGTTGATTTGGGTGGGGGTGTCCTCTCATGGGGAGGTGTGGGTGGGAAGGGGCCTAATGTCTCAAGCAGTATTCCAGGTTTTCCATCAATATACTCTATTCCATACCCCAATATTTCAAGCACGTGAAATCAAAGAAATATTATTTGCGGGGAATGTGACTTCCACATCCCTAGCTGGACATGCTAGTGGGGAACCTCACGTTAATTACCATTGGTGAAGTTCACGTCAACAAATGCAAAATTGAGCTTGGCATCCGGCCCTATGTTATTCAGTGATGTACTATTCCCCTACTTACCCTGTTGCCTCGACGGAGGTCTTTGCGCTCATTCAGCGCTTGTTATCTATCTACCTCCTGAATATCGAACAGAGACAAAGTCAACCATGCTGTGGTATTAAATCTTTTTATTATCCCCATCATCGAACACACACACCCCAGCTGGGGGAGCCACTGTGGGTGTGTTTACATTATTTTTGCATGTACACGTTGTGGGTCTCTCCGGGAAAGATACCGGTCCGTAGTCGAAGGTGGTCGGGGGTGGCTTGCTTGAGGTCGAAGAGCATATACCCGTGCTGAGGGGTTGTCGCATCTTTAAAGGCTTCCAACGCAAACGGTGTGCGGTCGGGATACATCTGTCTCGCCAAGTGCAGCAGTTGAGTGGTATCTCTCGGGTTTGTGAAGACCACCAGGTAGTGGGCATTTAAGCTGATGTTCCGATGTTCTTTGTTTTTACTGAACAGATTCTGCACAATGTAGATGATGCTGAGCCGTCGATGATGGCTGCCTTTGGTAAAGAGTTGGGTGACCCGCGCATCCGTCTCCGCCATGAAATCATCCAGAACCACCAAGGTGTCCGGTTCCAAATCGGCCAAGTTGGGTAGGCCGCTAACGTGTTATGTGGAAAATGGAATAGGTCTTTGGATTATGGACGCGGATATTCTCTAATGGACGACGGCTGGATTATGAATGACGGACTAGACGCTTGTAATTCCACGAACGTGATGTGAGGCATTGCTCCATATGCTGCCTGCCATTCTCCGTAACACCACACGACTCGGGCAATGGGTGGGGTGATCATGCTGTCGGCGTGTTGAAGGAGCTTCCTGACGAAGTGCGTTTTGCCGGAGCCCGTCGGTCCTGCGATGACGCAAGTGAAGGGATGCTGCCACCGAGGGTCCATGGTTGGAGGTGTATCCGCTGTCGTGGTAACCCGCTCTTGTAAATTTGGTACGAGTGAACTGGAGTGGTGGTGGGTACATCGTCGGTCGTCTTTGTCTGTTCACTGTGGTCTGTTGAGGAATTCGGTGCCTTCGTCGGTTTGCAAATACAAAGGTTTGCGCCTGGTCTTGAAGATGTCCTTGAACGCCGCTATGAGATTCGCCCCCGTTTTCGTCCGGATGGGCACCACCCACGCATACTTCGACAGAATATCGATGCACGTCAAGATATACCGATTCCCATCGTTGTGTTTGGCAAAGGCGCTCATATCGACCAAATCCGCTTGCCACTGGGCATCTATTCCTCCCACGATGACCCGGTACCGTAGAAAATGGCGACGGACAGATCGATGTAAGGCATAGGTGTCTTGTTTTCTTAACCAATCTCGGACTTGGGCACGTTGTATCCCCTGGGGTTTGGCCGCTCGATAGAGAGCCGCCAATGCACTATAGGCCGCCGGACTGTCGGGACTGTAGTATAAGTTATCCAACACCTTCTCCCAGCTCTTCATGGTGACAAATGATGATGGACCCTGGCTCTATCGTTTATTTATAACGGGTATATCTTGGGCCGGAGTTTCTGATTTTCTTCGTTGGCTTCTGTCAGCACAGTGTCCATGGTAAATGACCAGTCCAACTCGTCTGATGACCGCTCTTCCTCCGTAAGCACTTGATCCACATCTACCACGGCATCTTCCAATGCAGACCATAGATCAGGGTGAAGGGTAAAATGCACTGTACCCCCATCTAGCCGAGCCAATTGAGCAAAGAAGGGGCCGCGTCTCGTATTTATGGTCAGATCCCTAGGTGACATGCTTGATTCAATGACGATCGGTGAATGACGCACACTGTATATATCGGTTGCACATACGCGTATCTGTGAAGGCTCTGAAGAGTCGTTCTTTTTTTCTGTCGCTGTCATTGCCACAGCGTCAGGGTCAATAGAGCAAAGACCATTGATAGCCCAACGAGCCGTCGCTGGTTCCGGCGTGAGCGCTCGTGGTCCATAGTCCGAGCATCAAGGATGGCTGTCATAGTCCAGTAGTGGTGAGTGATAGCACACCTCTCCATCGTGTGCACTCTGTCTACGACCGCTTCTGTAAACTCTTTTAGGATCTGGCGTCGCCCCTCGTTGTCATCACCATCTCCAAACATGGACCGAACCACTGCTCGGTAACCCGTGAGTGAATTAACCACGGTCGCATGCTGTAAAAGGCGAGTCGCATAGGGATGGATGTCCGTCACGGTTCTGCAACAGTAGATCGGGAGGATCTTTTACTGCGCCACGAACGCTCATTCCACGAGGGCGCGACGGAACAATGTAATGAATGTGGTCAACTCTTCAAGCGACCTAGTCAGTTAAGACGCCATCAGCGTTTGATTCATGCCTCGTCTCTACGGTTTGGGCGACAACTTCATACTAAAGTAGCACCCCGGAGTGTCAGACCCAGTGAAGATGAGCCCGGGGAGACGAATGCCACTGGTGATGCGATCACAGAGAGCCTTCCTGTACCCACAGTTCAGAAGAGCCTAGATATCCAGCCAGTCCCTAGCATTATTGTTGCTAGTCATACGCCTGACGACATCGAACATTTTCTGGAAGATGGATGTTCCTAGCGATCTGTTACAGGACGCCCATTCAGTGAGTGACATCTATTGGCGCCAATTGGCCCATGATACGACACGTTTTCTACCGTAATCGCCCTATTCCAGATATCTACAATTTCCAACTGACCGACCTCACCCTTCTACGCAGCTACGTGGAAGCCATATTCAATGACCAAGCTACGGTCTTCAAATTGAATGTCGCTTTCGGGTACATCTTACGTCACAAAGAGACGGACCAGTTACGGTATTATTATGCCAGTAATAACCTCCATGTGTTTGACCAGCCGTTCACCATCATTAAACGGGCGTCGATAGAGACGATGCTGGAGAAACTGGACACCGTGGATCCCTTGAGATACATCGTCAACGCCCCAACTCACAGTGGGTGGTAAAGAGGGTCACCAATGTTTCGTTCTTCGTTACCAAGCTGATCGACCACCCCCATCGGCTGAATGCGTCACCCTTGCACTGATGAATAGCATAACATGCCGTGAAATAATAAAACATGGTGTTTGATATTACATACTAAACATACCCAGAGCGGCTCCCCCAGTCTGGGTATGATGTAACATTGGGGATAATAAACTGTATAAACATTGCTGAACTTGTTATTCACGACAACCGCTTTCCGCTACACATGGATGAAATATATACCCCGATGTGATATAGTGTCCTTGCACACTTCCGAAACTTCCCTTTAACCCGCGCGCCTGCGTGCGACCAGATAACCCGCGCGCGCGCGCGCTCGCCCGGATAAACCGCGCGCTGCGGCCGGGCCGGGCCGGGCCGGGGAAAACTTGGATGTTGAAAATCCGGACCCTACGTCTAATGGAAAATTGGAACTCTTCTGGGTTCGGAGGTAGTTTTAGTGAAACCCGGAAGTGACGTCTGTGCGAACAACCCACACCACCAAACCACAACCATGGACCCATAGTGGTTGGTCAAACACACTGCCACGCGCCCCCAACATGCCTGCTTTCTATATTACGACCAGACTGCGCATGCGCAGACCATTGAACACGGATGAACCATGAGTCCAGTCGCATGATGCTTCACGAGAGCTTCAAAATAAGACCTCATACGACTCCATCGGACCAAAAGTGACCCATGTCTGCGCCAAAATCTCTATTTTCATATACGTGGTCTACTGCGCATGCGCAGAATGACGTCAATTTTACGTCACATCCACCCAGTCGGATGCTCCTTCACGAATGCTTCACATTGATACCTCACTCGACTACCTAGACCCAAAAACGTCTATTTCCATAACCTTTTCCCACAATTCCCTGTCTGCTTATGCGCAGAATGTTGAACACGAACGACCCACTAGTCCGGCCGGATGCTCCCTCACGAGAGCTTCAAAATAAGACCTCATACGACAACATAGGTTCATTAGGGCTCACCTAGACCCCAAAATGTGTATTTCCATACCCTTTTCCCACAATTCCTGCTTGCGCATACGCAGAATGTTGAAAACGAACGACACACCCATCCCGTCGGATGCACCCTCACGAATGCTTCACATTGATACCTCACTCGATCCAATCGGCCCACTAGTGGCCCATCCACACCCCGAAACGTCTATTTCCACACCCTTTTCCCACAATTCCCTGTCTGCACATGCGCAGGATGTGGACAACGAACGATACACTAATCCAGGTGGATGCTCCTTCACGAATGCTTCACATTGATACCTCATACGACTCCATCGGGCCAATAGTGGCCCACCTAGACCCCAAAGCGTCTATTTCCATACACTTTGTCTACTGCGCATGCGCAGAATGACGTCAGTTCCACGTCACACCCATCTCGTCGGATGCCCCTTCACGAATGATTCACTTTGACACCTCACTCGATCCAATCGGTACATTAGGGACTCCTCTCGCCCCTGAAGATTGCCGGATAATGCCGGATAATTTGGGACTACTTTCTGTCCGCGGAGGCAGACCGCATCACCACCAGACCGCATCACGGCGGAGGAATACACACGCCCGATTCACGCAGACCGGAAGTGACGTCAACCTGCGCACATCGCCACAAAACCGTCACAAAAGACGTCATACCTGCGCACAACACTCCCGCTCACACCCACTCCACAATTCCTGCGCATGCGCAGTGAGGCGCCATTAAGTCGACATACCGTATATATACTACTCACGCATGCCAGCGCTCTAGGCGAATACGCTAATTCCAAAACACAGTCTGGATAATTTCAGAACAAAAAGCGTTTGGTTAGTCAGAAAGGTGAATAGCCACGAGTTCGGTAAAAATAAACAATGTGTATGACCTTGTATTCCGAAATGTCACCGAGCAAGAATTCACCCTCTTACATTTAAATCTAACATTAATGGTCAGGAAAATACTCGACCTATATTAACTATGAACCTACACTAACGAAATGAAAATTGCGACAATTTTACAACATATTCAAGTTTTTTTTTATAACTCGTGACGAAGATTTATTTAAAGCCGTACGAAAAGTGATACTGTGTGTACGGTAGCCCCACATGAAACCTTTTAGTAAAAAGCAGTTACAGTTTCACTTCCGGATTTTCAAATAAAATGTACCTTAATATTTACCTCTTAACACCCGTTCTAGTTCAGTATACCAGTATCATATATTTATCATTGCCCCGTTGTTTATTATTTCGCGACAATGTCGGAAATATATTTTGTAATTCCACATTATTAATCGTGGCTAGCTGGTAAGTTCATTATTGTAAAAATAAAACTCTCTGGAGTACACGGGTCGCGAGATGTGACTCTAAAAGTTGAAGCCCAATAGAGCGTACGACCTCTTTCCATTCATATGGGCGAATGTTCGTTAGAATTGTAAAGCTCGTAATCATATAGACCGGGTTGAAACATTGAATTGGTGATGATACTATCACCGCTTAATCACCGCTTTTTCTTTCAGATTTGCCACCATATTACGAGTTATAGATACTCACCCCCGCGATAAATAATTCATCTCACGTCGTTCTGCATTGCTATCTATTCGACATGCACTGTTCTCCAAACACAAAATTGATGGCCATGTAAAATATTGCCAGGATTCCTTGCTTGGTAAAAAATATGCCAGTATGATTGTGACGGACAAAACCGTTAAGGCAATTAAGTCATTTTCCCGACAACGAGACCCCCTTGTGTAGAGCCTCGCATCAAATTCCCCAACAGGTGATTGATTTGAAAACTTGCGTTCTGAGATGGAGAGAACAGCACGTTGCACCGATCTGCTCTAGATTGTACCGACCATGGAATCGATTCAGAATATGCGACAACACTTTTTTGGTAGTTTCAGTTAAGATCACGGGCGATAGATTATCTCATAGCTGTACCTTCACATTGTATGATGCACTGGTTCGCCCTACGCTATCTGAAGCCAGTTATTGTTTGTTCTGATGTGTCAACTGAGGAGTTGATAGCGATAGACATTCATGACATCACTGTTCTGCATTGTGAACTGGTACTTAATAGGGGAAGTGTACACCACTGTCGGGAGGGTTTAATCTTAGTTTTAATTTTGGTGTTGGATCCGGCGTTGCTTCAGGTATCATGATGAGCATTGTAATAAATGGACCATTGAACTTCATCGCTTGTGTTTGTGTCGGATCCTCGGGTCACAATTCGGTGTCGCCGACCGAATTTGGTCGCCATAGCACCCAAGCGGAACTGGATAGAAGCAAGCCACAGAGTTTCCACCTCCTGATGATGGATGGTTCCCGGAATTGTAGATCGACGGTATCCATGAACTGTGTCATCAAATAAAACCATTCTGATTCCTGTTTTTAAATTCTACATGGGTAATCTATGCAAACTGTATAGATATGATTATGATAGGGTTGCTATCAATTTAAAATTTTCATGCCTGAGGAGTTATATTGTTTAATGATAAATTTGCTGTATAATATCTTCCCATTATTACTACTGCGTAGTCAACTGAATATGAAATAGGACTGATTGCAAATTTAATATAAAGAAAAAAACAGAAAACAAAAAAAATGGAAAAAGAAATCGCTTTAGACAATTGGGGAGGCTAAGCTACATCTTCAGGTGTCAGAAGAGAAAATAAAATCAAGGAAAGATGAGCTGGCTGGAGCCCGTCAAGAGAAGGCAACGCTGAAGGTAGTGGTCGCCAATCATCGTCAACCCTTCCAAGAAGATAGACCGTTTTAGTGACCGTAGACGTGATCAGAAAATACGTGAGTGGGTATACGATAGGCGAGCCTATCTTGCTTCACGTAGAATGGCACCGAAAGAATATGCTCTATATATTATTTAGCATCTCACTGACAATGCCCGAAGGGGAATCACTGGCTGTAGTACTGAGTGGAAAGATCCAGAAAAAACTCCTCACCACACTGCTGAAAGTATTCGGAGTAGACAGCTTATCTATGCTGAAACAGCCGTTCTTTTCGTATCGCCAGGGTTAATCTGATGACCTGCTCAGCGCTCTCTAAAACTTCTTGATCTGTATGACCAAATCATTCAGCACGATGGTTCGCTTGCTGCCTACAAGGGAAGTATTCTCAAGGGACGTCTCGCCGAATCGATACGGCATGAAGGCCTCCAAATGTTGAATACAGAATCCCCAGATTTAGGCTTCTTCGAAGTGAGTGACAAAACCATTATGTGGTTGGATGCGAACACGAACACTCAACAAATCAGACTAGAAAAGGCCCATCTTCATGACGTAGCCACTGAAGGTGATGCAGAAACAAGAAAAGCAGCAAGGGAAGAAAATAAAGTCTCAACATGAGCAGCTCAATAAACTGGAGAGGGCCTTCAAGGGGCTAGAAAGCGGAAGTTCCTACATTAGCTTATATTTGTCAATCCATGAATCACATGAAGAGGGACTGCTCACAGCGGAATTTCACAGCGGAATCCAGCCATACC
>JAVTVY010053465.1:0-26526 GCA_036873755.1 Hanleya hanleyi
GTGCGCGGGGCGGACGCGGGATTGGTACGGTGCTTGTGTGAAGTCGCTCATAATGTGTTAAAAGAGAATGTTCCCCTCAGTCCTCTGCAGAAAGGGAAATTGCAACGGCACAAGACGGGTCTCCGAACGCTGGTGAAGAAGACGAGTTTAAAGAAAGAGAAACAGGTGTTACAGCAAGGTGGATTTCTCGGGGCACTCCTCGCGCCATTAGCAGCCTCCGCACTGGGACCGTTAGTAGGATCCATCTTGGGACGATAACATGGAACATACGAAAAAAATGATACTGGTCGAACCTCGACTGTTACAAAGTTTGCAATCACCCTACCCTGTTCCTGCCACGGTACAACAACTGCAGTCCCTCGATGAAGAAATGAATAGCATACTTCAACGCCGACTGCCCAATCACGAGAAAATTCAACTTTACCATCAGACGCTGAACCGGTACAAGACGTTTATGGATCAATATAGGGGTGGTTCAACACCCACACTACCCACACTACCCACACCACTATCAACACCAACAACCTCATCCTCCGCCTCACCTCAGCTCGAAGAGGAAGTGTTGGCCAGTGTCCCTAAGGGATTCAAGACCAAGGCTCGTTTATTGTTGGACCGGGTGAAACAGAATCCTGATATGGGTTGGACCGACCAGGGGCAGCTGCTTATTCGAAACCAAGTGGTCCCGGGGTCTCATATCACCGATCTGATCAACGATACGGTACGTTCTCGCAAACACTCTAATCCACCGGGTTGGGAAGCCCGAAAGGCCAATACGATACCCCCAAAGAGTTCATGGATGGCTTGAGAACACTGATGCATTATAAGTCTCTGAGGGTGGTCACGAATAATTCAAAACCCATGAAATCCTATCCCTTCAAGAATCATGTGGAGTTCGATTACAACACACACAACGACAAGGCCTGTCTCCTTCTCAGCTTCAACGTGAGTGTCAAACTCAGTCCCACCCTACAGCAAGTGTTAGGTCTCCCTTATTCCGTCTACCCGGGCCCAACCACCGACGAAGGCGACATTGCGATGGATATGAAAATGGGTATGTACGGACTCTACGTCTACTCGGACGTGGTCGACAACCACGTTGTGGGAGATGTCAACACACCTCTGTTACGGGTGGTCCCCATTAGAAAGAAGTATGGAGATCAAGTCACCCAGAGTTTCAACCACATACTCTACCTACCCGTACGACACACCGATATCAACACGATCACGGTGGGTATAAGAGATGACACGGGACGCCCGGTGGCATTCGAACGAGGGAAAGTGGTGCTGACACTTCATTTCCGACAAGCACGTTCTCCCCACTTCGTATAATGTACGTGCCTTACCAGTGTCATACGGCCAGCTATGCCGACTATTACAAGAAACAAACGGGAGATGGAGGGCCGGTCTTTAGCGGTGCACGCATGCAACGAGGTCACGGGCTGGGAAACATACTGGGAAGCATCGTGAAAACGTTCTTACCTCTGGTGACACGTGGCGTAAAAGCGGTGGGCAAAACAAGCGGTACGCAGTGGACTGCAAGTGGCCGGTGATGTCTTGAGTGGGACGGCACCCCGACAAGCCTTGAAACGACGGGCCAAAGAAGCAGGCAGCGTCTTGGTGGCCAAAGCCCTTAAAAGACAACCCCCATCACAGGGTAGAGTCATTCGACAGCCAACACACCGACGACGCACACCCCAGAAGAAGAAGAAGAGGAGAGACATCTTCGCATAATGGCATTCATTCACTCCGAGTCGTGCCCGTCTACCAACAGTGAATTGGATTTGTGGACTATTCCCTCCACACAGACCAGTGTCGCCGAGGGTCGTTGGGTAGAACATCGGCCCCTGGCTAGCCTGACGGGAACGGGACCGCTGGAATTTACCATTGAAAAGAAAGATACGGCCTACCTGGATTTAGCTCACACCTACTTTTACGTGAAAGCCAAAGTGGTGAACGGAAACGGGACGGACATCGCGGTCGACGCGGTGGTAGCCCCGGTGAATCTCTGGCTGCACTCGATGTTCCAACAGGTGGATATCAGTCTGAACGATAAACTCATCAGTACGTCCACCAATACGTACCCGTACCGAGCCTACATCGAGACGCTGTTGTCGTACGGAGAAGATGCCAAAAACACACTTGTCAGCCCCACTGTACTACAGAGATACACCCGGAGCAATGGATGCGACCAACATTGCCAATACCGGATTCGGCCATCGCAGACAGTTTACAGCCGGTGGCCGGTCCGTGGATATGATGGGACGACTGCACGCCGATCTGTTCCTGCAAGACCGCTACATGATGAACGGCGTATCCATCAAGATCAAGTTGATCCGTTCCCCACCCACTTTCGCTTTGATGGCCGGTGGAGATCCCGCCCATTACAAGATCATCATAGAAGATGCAGCCCTGTTTGTCCGTACGGTGGATTTGCAACAGGGGGTGTTGGTGAGTCACATGGAAGCCTTATCGAAAAACCCAGCCCTGTATCCCGTCCGACGCGTACAGACCAAGGTGTTCTCTGTGCCAGCAGGTACGATGATGGCCAATCGTGAAAATTTATTTCTAGGGGATCTGCCTAAACGTCTTACCCTGGCGTGTGTCACCAATACCAGTTTCAATGGCCAGTGGACAAAGAATCCGTCCACTTTCAACATTTCAACATCAACTTTGTGGCACTGCACGTGGCCGGTCATCAAATTCCAGCCCGTCCGTTACAACCGGATTTTGGTAACCATCACTATGTGCGGAGCTACCTGAACCTGTTTACAGCCACAGGACAAAACAATCAGGACGAAGGAAATACCATCACTCGACGAGAATTTGCCCGTGGGTACACTTTGTTCGCCTTCGACCTCACCCCTACCTTGGAACACGATCATCAACTGGCCTTGCTCAAGAAAGGAAACTTACGGTTGGAACTGCGTTTCTCGGTAGCTCTACCCCATACCATTAACGTGATTTGCTACGCCGAGTTTGATAACGTCATCACCATGGATCAGCAAAGACACGTCCTGTGTGACTACGCCAGCTAGAGTCATGGATACAGAGCAGCTCATGGCCATACTCCAGCGGGATCCCCGGGTACCCTTTCGAGGTGTGTTTCCACGCAATGTCTTTCCCACCCCATCCACCCCTGCGGCCTACATTTTGAATACTGACCCTGGTACTCGACCGGGTGAACATTGGGTGGCTGTATACGTGGACGCCCGGGGTCAAGGAGAATACTTTGATTCCTACGGTCTTGCCGATTTGCATGCCGTGCATCCCGATTTGACCCAGTTCATGGACGAATCTACTACAGTGTGGCGTTGGAATACTAAAAGATTACAAGTACCATTGAGTAGTGTATGCGGACAGTACTGTGTGTTTTATCTCACTCACCGGAGTAGAGGACATTCTATGCAAACGATTGTACATATGTTTGATGATTATTTTCAAGCCGAAGACCGTGATGTCTTAGTGTACGACTGGGCTGCCTCTCGTTTTAATGTGCATGCCCCATTTCTCTGGTTGTCTTAAATGCGTTCTTATTGTTCTGACGTTCATTGATGTTCAATAAAAAATTAATGAACACACAAGTGACGTTTTGACTTTTTTATATTCAGGCGAACAAGAATGGTTAAAATATGTACAAAGAATGTGAACAGTAGAGTTAC
Organism: Hanleya hanleyi; assembly: GCA_036873755.1. NCBI lineage: Eukaryota > Metazoa > Mollusca > Polyplacophora > Lepidopleurida > Hanleyidae > Hanleya > Hanleya hanleyi. Next base: position 3,660 of record JAVTVY010053465.1, read on the forward strand.
AATTATATTCAGGCGAACAAGAATGGTTAAAATATGTACAAAGAATGTGAACAATACAGTTGGGCAACACTGTATTGCGCAGACCAGCACTGTTAACCGGCGCCTTAGACCACTCGGCCATCCCGACTGTTACAGGTGTATGTCAATTTTTTACAGTACTAGTTTAACTCATACTATCAAAAAAGTTTCACAAGTCCAAGTAGGTAGTACTGACTCCATCGGGAAGGACTTTCCGTTTCGGATAGAAAAATGTGAAGGCATCTCGTTTCTGCGCATCTGGTGGTCGACGACCCGGAATCCTCTGTTAGTGCCACTCGCACTGGCCTGGCTTTGCAGCTCGCCCAGGTAGAGGGCTTTGTCGATGGCAGGGTCACGTCGGTTGACGCCTTTACAACTAAACTTGTTGTTTCCATCACCTCCGTAATAGTACGTCTTGGACGACAGGGCGATCATGGCATCTCCACTCCACTCTAACTTGAAGAGACCCGGCGTCCGCTTGTCGTACTGGTAATGCTCGCGTCGAGGTAGCCAATGGTCCCGTTCCGCCTCATACTGCGCACGTAATTCAGGTTTGACGAGTGACTCCCAAACCGCATTAGAGACGGCCATGTAGGCAGAGTCCGTGTCCATCTCCATGAGTTGCCAATCTGATGGGTTGAAATACACCGCCACGAAATCGTATAAAAATTGCAGCATCCTCAGCTTGGCCACCTGGTATACCATGCACCTCTCTTGGCAGAGGCTCTCTCTGACAAAGTAGTTACTGCTTTCTGCACTGTATGAAAATAAACCTCATAAGTTTCTTCATGAATTTCCTCAATAGAGCAGATTGACAGAGAGATAACATCAGTGGATAGGACAGCAGAAGGACATCATTATCTACATCATGAACAGCTAGTTGAATGTAGATGGCAGTGGCACTCTTGAGTTAAAATGGGTGCCTGTTTCCCTGCGTAACTTCATTATTTGGTTCTCAGGTTGGCCCCCCTTCCCATGGATTGAGCTAAAGCCTCCCTAGCCCATTTTAGGACTGAGGTAGGAGAGATTGGGATACACTGGGATATTTTTCATCTGTTTGCGAAAATCTCTGTTATTATTGTCCTGTAGAGTAGCCTTGTATACTCTCGTTATAACTTATACTTATTATGACACAAAAAATCTTAAACATCTGTTATACTTTTCTCCAGAATTCTGTTTTAAAAATGTAAAATTTTGCCCCACTATGGGGTGCTCTGGGACACCCATTGGGGTGCGATGGGACAATAATCAAAATGCATTTTATAAGAAGTATATACTAATATGTTTCATAGGAGTTTAGGAGATTCAACATCGGTGGTTAAGTTAGTTGCTATTTTAGGCCCCTGCTTTACGTAAAATATTTCCCAGGAGTCAAATTTGAGGGGGAAAAATAGTTTGTGTGATTCGCATCCCAACGAAAGCATTTGACTTTGAAAGTTTTAGTAAAACTCATCAAATCTGATAGGATTCGCAAATACTACCAGCTAGGTAACACCCCCTACATCCGACCGTCGCCAGCCGGTGAAACGGTGGTCAGCCGGTGAAGCTATTTTCGTAACACAGGTGAGATGGTATTATAAATTTGGATTTCTTTCACATTTCTTCTGGGGTTATGAGCAATATTAATGGATATTCGTTCATGGGAAATAACAGTCGTCATTTCAATCGTTCGGTTACATGTCAGAACGCCTTGTACTTAAAGATATACGAACTCGCGGAGCGATGCTGTTTTCTAGCGAAGTTTCGTTTTCAAACTGTTCTTATCGCTAATTACTGACACTTATCGATACATATTATCATGCGTACTTATTCCCTACTCTTTGTATGTCACCCAAACTTCGATGGATTTAATTGGCGTAAGCACTGATATTAATTAAAAAGTCACACCGTGTGCGTCTGTCCAGGCTACGGTGAACAGCACGAGCATGCACGCACTTTTCTTGATGTTGTACATCGTAGCCTGGATAGATGCATATGGTGTGACTTAAATTCATCGAAGTTTGGGTGCCATATAAAAGAGCATTGAATAAGGAATAATTACGCATGATAATCTGTACCGATTAGTGTCAGTTATTAGCGATACGAACAACTTCAAAACGAAACTTCGCTCGAAAACAGCATCGCTCTCTGTGTTCGTATGATATCTTTAAGTACAATGCGTTCCGCTACGTAACCCAACGATTAAAATGACGACTGTTATTTCCCATGAATGAATATCCACTAATATTGCCCATAACCTCACAAGACATGTGAAAGAAATCCAAACTGCTAACACCACCTCGCCTGTATTGCGAAAATAGCCCCTCCGGCTGACCACCGTTTCACCGGCTGGCGACGGTCGGATGTAGCGGGTGGGTAACAAAATAATGCACTTTGATGGCATTTTAGGATGAAAGAAAATTTCACCATTTGATTATTATTGTCCCAGTGTTCCCCCGCAAAAGTGTCTCACTCTGCCCCAGGTGCATGATATATTCCTTTTTATGACAAAAAACTAATACATACAGCTGAGATACTAAATCGATATAATTAAAGTGTACCTTTGTCCATCCTCCCTCAGTAGTAACAAAACAGCAATGAAGTACCAATGAAAACTTCTCATAACGAACTATCATCCTCAGTCCGAAAAATTTACTTGGGGTTCTCAGAAACAATTTTGTGTCCCTAATTTTTTATCAATGATAGGTTTTACTTGTAATCAATATAGAAGTTGTATGGGAGTGATAGCTTCTGCTGGTAATAATGTAATATGCTTCTTGTTCTTAACAAAAGAGCTAGACGGCCTGTTCCACTGTGCCCCATGTCCCACTGTACCCCAATCTCCCCTACCATCATATGGCTTTAATTTGTTGTGGTGTATAATTTTCTTTTTACCATCTTCATCCATACGGATGACGTGATCCAAGTCATAGGATGTCATCTGGTCATCAGTATCTGGAACAGCTCTGCCAAATATCACCTCAGCAGGTAGTCTGACTTCTCTTCCAAGCATGAGTACTAGTAGATTAGATGTCAACCCTGTACCATCGTGAGAAGTGACCCTATAAGCTGCGGCCAAAGAACCTAGGAACAGCTCCCAGTCTTCTTGTTCATCTCGCAAGTACGCCCTAATCATGGGCACTAGAGTTCGGTTAAACCGCTCCACTTTTCCATTGCATTGGGGATGTCTAGGTGTCGTTCGAGTTCTCCAGATCTCCAGTAGTTTTATAAAGCTCCGTGAATACATCACTTGTATAGTTCGGTCCTTGATCGCTGTGTAAATCTAATGGGCAGCCTTACATGCCTCATTTAGAATTACTCGAGCACATGTGACTGCTGTCTGATCTGGTATCGCGAAAATGTCGGGTAAAATAATCTGCTACAATCATGATGTATTTATTCCCTCGTTCCGTCTCTGGAAAACGCCCTAAAATATCTGCCGATAGCCTGTCCAGAGGGGCTCGCCTCCTACTCTCATGTCTCCAAGAGGTTCTCTGGGTGACTTCGCAAATGTCTCACCGACGAATCCAGTTGTCCATGTCTTCTCGTAATTTCCACCAATGAAATCTCTGCATTATCTTATCACGAGTCTTCTTCCATCCCAGGTGCCCTGCAAGGATGCAATCATGCATCTGGTTCAGTACATGATCTCTCATACTCCTAGGTACCAGGGGTGCACTCCAGCGATTCTCTCATTCGGCAAGGAATAGACCACTGGGTTCGTTTTTTCGGCACCAATTGTCGTAAAATCTTCAGCCCAAATCACTTATATGTATATATTTTCTGAAAGAGTATGATTAAACTATTATTTCAAGACACAGCACTGCTATATGTTATAGAAAATGAATCTCGAACATTTCCCTCCAATCTTGCTTCATTTTGCCTAGAAACCCCCTTAAAATGTCGAAAAATAGTCAAATTCTGCTCAATTTCCAGAAAAACCTGAAAGAGCGATATAAATTAAATTTATTTCTCACTTTCCCTGGTGCGGCCATGCAACCTGCCCATTTTCTGTCAGATTTTCTCTCTGTAATTAAGTCCTGACTTTTAGGACTGAAGGGGCATAACTGAAGCAGGACAAAATCTACTCCATGACCCCGATCGCCGTGTAGACGAAGCCAGCCATCGATCTGTGCGTGCAGCGTTGATAATGCTAAATAGGATGGTTTTATAGATACAAACCATTAAGAAGACAAGGACAATTATGATGCAGCACAACACGGGACACGTATTATGAAATTAGACCGGAGTTATTGCTACGAAACTGTGGAGTACACCTTGAGGGAGGTAAACACCAAAGGGGATCCAACCACCTCGCTGGGGGTCTAATAACACCCCAGCCACCAGTCAGATTTTTGGACCGGATTCGGGGCCTTCGCGCACATCGCCGGAAGTGACATCATATATAGTAAAATAGATGTTTAATGAAAATTTTGATTACTTTTCAAGTCTGCATAATACCTCCGTTGACCTAGCGTTAAAAAGAATTATCTGGAGATAATTTTCCCTGTTTATCTGGACAGACCATATGAAAAGTAGTTCGCTCATGTGCAACACTAAAGGAGTCGTTTGGTCGGATTCAAACTGAACCGTGCGTTGGTTGGTTTCCCCTATACGTCATAGCAACGTAGTAAAGGTCAACTTCCGCTATTGGAGGCAGGGATGTTATTGGAGCCTGCGAAATGGAGCATGCGCTGTGGGGAGGTTGAAGGGGATCACGTAGACCGCCCTCGTCATCTCATAAATATTCATCATCTAACGTGACCTCATGAATATTGATAAGCAAATACACGTCACCTCAGATGGGATCGTTTAGGGCATTCTTAGCTAAATAATATATAGCCCTCGCGAGTATGAGGGCTATAGGTCGGCCCCAGTCACCTCCAGCGAGGGTTTTAGATAATTTTATCACGAATCGCCCACCTCTGAAACTGCCGTACATCTAATCTCTATCCCCTCCTGCGCACTATTTTAAAATCTTGTGCACTATTGTGAAATAGTGACGTATATATCGCCGTCTGAATTTTCCAGTCAAAAACTTCAACTCTCCACGCGTCATGTTGGTGACGTCATGGTACATGCCGTTTGCAATTGAACATGGCGCGTATAAAGTGGAAGTTGTCGACTGGAAAATTCAGACGGAGATATATGCGTTACTATTTCACAATAGTGCGCAAGATTTTGAAATAGTGCGCAGGAGGGGATAGAGATTAGATGTACGGCAGTTTCAGAGGTGGGCGATTCGTAATAAAATTATCTAAAACCCTCGCTGAAGGTGACTGCATGGGGCCGACCTATAGCCCTCATACTCGTGAGGGCTATACTGTATATCATTTAGCTAGGGCATTCTCTGCGGGGAATATTTTGAACGGCTAGAAGAAGATTCTGGAGGAAAACTACAGTCAACATCCACATATCAGTCAAGCCTCTTATTTTAAAACCGACTTTCAACGACAAGGTTGAATTTTGAGTTGGAAATGACGTCATTTATTGCACTTGTGACAGAATCTGAACCTTCAGTGACCTTTCAACATTAGGCGATCAATTTTGCAAATTTTGACGGAAATATAGATTATATAGGACACACAATTTTTAGCTCATTTGGACTATTATATGCTTTGCTAAAAATGTAAGAAAGTAATTGAAAATTACCGTGCAGTATTTTCAGTTCAGGGGATTAAAATATGCAGAATATACCGGCACAGTTAAAAACCCTAAATTATACAAATCAGTGGCATCGGCAGATAGATCTGACTGGGAGGGGGCACTATCCTAGCACTTTAGGCGAGGGCGCCTAGGCCCCTGGACGCTCCGGGGTTCTAGACGGCCGTAGGAGCGTTTTGAGCGATTTCGGACACAAAAAAAACGCATATTTTTTCTCAGATATTTCAACTGTTTTAATACTAGTTTGGTAAACAAAAATAATTAAAAAAAAAAATTGCTAACACACACACAGAAATCTTCTGCACGTAATCCGGATATTCGATTAATATAACTCCGCCTTCATTTCCGTCAAATAAACAACTATCCTACTTACGTTTTGCTTCGGAAGAAATCAAGGATATCACGCTGTGGTTTCTTCGACATGATGTCAATTTTGGGAATGTATAATGATATAGGTTTGAAAACAATGCGTAGAACCGAACGGTTGACCTTACATTTTTGATCATTTGGTGCACTGGTACACAAAATTTTGCAAACTAAATATTCAAGTTGGAAAAAATACTGTGAATATATTGCCTGCAAACTGGAACTTGGACGATTCCCACTTACAATAGATATCCATGCAAGCATATTGAACTACATGCTGCATCTTGAAAACAATGCCGCCCGGCCTATTCTTCAAGATACAGTTATAGCAAAGCACTAGAAAACGATGGAATTGGATGGCATAGCTATTCATCATTAATGATGCAGAAAAATAATATCAGTGCTGGGGACTTGCCACTGCAGCCCACTAAAAAAACACATATCCCCAAAAGTGAAAGATAAATTGAAAACTATATACATACAATTCTATCAAGACAAACTACGCCAGTCCGAAAAAATTACTTCACTACAAACATATAGAACAAACGTATTCTATATCTCCTTATTTAAACTATATAAAAAATTGAAACTATAGGCAATCACTAACTAAACTTAGGATCTGCGCACATCGGCTCGAGGTAGAAACCGGCAGATATAGGAAAATTATGGTGTTCTATTTGTGCCAATTTGATCTCGCGCGTCGACTTGCAAAAGTCGACGCACGACGCGCGACGCGCGACGCGAAAAGTCGCCCTTTCCGTCGCGCGTCGCGCGTCGACTTTTACAATGTTAAAGAGATAGGCCAAAACTCGACGTCGTGTTTCAAAAGTCGACGTCGCCTTTTGGGCCTATCTCTTTAACATTTTATTGTGTTGTATCGTATCATATAGTCTTGTTCTGCAATCTAAAAAAAGTTGAGTGAAATTTCACTCAAGTAAGAGTGGAAATTCATCCCACTCAAAACTTGAGTGAGATTTTCACTCAACTTGAGCTACTTTTCACTCAACTTGAGTTAAATGCACTCAACTTGAGTGACATTCACTCAAGCATAAGAGTGGAAATTCATCCCACTCAAGTTGAGTGAACTTGAGTGGTTTTAACTCAACTTGAGTGAAAAGTAACTCAAGTTGAGTGAAAAGTAACTCAAGTTTGAGTGAACAGGAACATTTCACTCAAACTTGAGTGGAAGAGTTCACTCAAGTGTGTTTAGCGAGTGTCTCGTATTGTTTCGTTGTATTGTGATTTGGGGTGTTAATCTCTGGGTGACTTCGCAAATGTCTCACCGACGAATCCAGTTGTCCATGTCTTCTCGTAATTTCCACCAATGAAATCTCTGCCTTATCTTATCACGAGTCTTCTTCCATCCCAGGTGCCCTGCAAGGATGCAATCATGCATCTGGTTCAGTACATGATCTCTCATACTCCTAGGTACCAACATCCACATATCAGTCAAGCCTCTTATTTTAAAACCGACTTTCAACGACAAGGTTGAATTTTGAGTTGGAAATGACGTCATTTCTTGCACTTGTGACAGAATCTGAACCTTCAGTGACCTTTCAACATTAGGCGATCAATTTTGCAAATTTTGACGGAAATATAGATTATTAGGATACACAATTTTTAGCTCATTTGGACTATTATATGCTTTGCTAAAAATGTAAGAAAGTAATTGAAAATTACCGTGCAGTATTTTCAGTTCAGAGGATTAAAATATGCAGAATATACCGGCACAGTTAAAAACCCTAAATTATACAAATCAGTGGCATCGGCAGATAGATCTGACTGGGAGGGGGCACTATCCTAGCACTTTAGGCGAGGGCGCCTAGGCCCCTGGACGCTCCGGGGTTCTAGACGGCCGTAGGAGCGTTTTGAGCGATTTCCGACCAAAAAAAAAACGCATATTTTTTCTCAGATATTTCAACTGTTTTAATACTAGTTTGGTAAACAAAAATAATTAAAAAAAAAAATTGCTAACACACACACAGAAATCTTCTGCACGTAATCCGGATATTCGATTAATATAACTCCGTCTTCATTTCCGTCAAATAAACAACTATCCTACTTACGTTTTGCTTCGGAAGAAATCAAGGATATCACGCTGTGGTTTCTTCGACATGATGTCAATTTTGGGAATGTATAATGATATAGGTTTGAAAACAATGCGTAGAACCGAACGGTTGACCTTACATTTTTGATCATTTGGTGCACTGGTACACAAAATTTTGCAAACTAAATATTCAAATTGGAAAAAATACTGTGAATATATTGCCTGCAAACTGGAACTTGGACGATTCCCACTTATAATAGATATCCATGCAAGCATATTGAACTACATGCTGCATCTTGAAAACAATGCCGCCCGGCCTATTCTTCAAGATGCAGTCCTTTGTATAGCAAAGCACTAGAAAACGATGGAATTGGATGGCATAGCTATTCATCATTAATGATGCAGAAAAATAATATCAGTGCTGAGGACTTGCCACTGCAGCCCACTAAAAAAACACATATCCCCAAAAGTGAAAGATAAATTGAAAACTATATACATACAATTCTATCAAGACAAACTACGCCAGTCCGAAAAAATTACTTCACTACAAACATATAGAACAAACGTATTCTATATCTCCTTATTTAAACTATATAAAAAATTGAAACTATAGGCAATCACTAACTAAACTTAGGATCTGCGCACATCGGCTCGAGGTAGAAACCGGCAGATATAGGAAAATCATGGTGTTCTATTTGTGCCAATTTGATATCGCGCGTCGACTTGCAAAAGTCGACGCACGACGCGCGACGCGAAAAGTCGCCCTTTCCGTCGCGCGTCGCGCGTCGACTTTTACAATGTTAAAGAGATAGGCCAAAACTCGACGTCGTGTTTCAAAAGTCGACGTCGCCTTTTGGGCCTATCTCTTTAACATTTTATTGTGTTGTATCGTATCATATAGTCTTGTTCTGCATATCTAAAAAAAGTTGAGTGAAATTTCACTCAAGTAAGAGTGGAAATTCATCCCACTCAAAACTTGAGTGAGATTTTCACTCAACTTGAGCTACTTTTCACTCAACTTGAGTTAAATGCACTCAACTTGAGTGACATTCACTCAAGCATAAGAGTGGAAATTCATCCCACTCAAGTTGAGTGAACTTGAGTGGTTTTAACTCAACTTGAGTGAAAAGTAACTCAAGTTGAGTGAAAAGTAACTCAAGTTTGAGTGAACAGGAACATTTCACTCAAGCTTGAGTGAAAGAGTTCACTCAAGTGTGTTTAGCGAGTGTCTCGTATTGTTTCGTTGTATTGTGATTTGGGGTGTTAATCTCTGGGTGACTTCGCAAATGTCTCACCGACGAATCCAGTTGTCCATGTCTTCTCGTAATTTCCACCAATGAAATCTCTGCCTTATCTTATCACGAGTCTTCTTCCATCCCAGGTGCCCTGCAAGGATGCAATCATGCATCTGGTTCAGTACATGATCTCTCATACTCCTAGGTACCAGGGGTGCACTCCAGCGATTCTCTCATTCGGCAAGGAATAGACCATGGGTTCGTTTTTTCGGCACCAATTGTCGTAAAATCTTCAGCCCAAATCACTTATATGTATATATTTTCTGAAAGAGTATGATTAAACTATTATTTCAAGACACAGCACTGTTATATGTTATAGAAAAATAAATCTCGAACAATCTTGCTTCATTTTTCCTAGAAACCCCCTTAAAATGTCGAAAAATAGTCAAATTCTGCTCAATTTCCAGAAAAACCTGAAAGAGCGATATAAATTAAATTTATTTCTCACTTTCCCTGGTGCGGTATCAACTTAAAAAGGCAAAAATAAGTGGGGTCAACCTGCCCATTTTCTGTCAGATTTTCTCTCTGTAATTAAGTCCTGACTTTTAGGATCACCCAAGGGGCATAACTGAAGCAGGACAAAATCTACTCCATGGGATCGCCGTGTAGACGAAGCCAGCCATCGATCTGTGCGTGCAGCGTTGATAATGCTAAATAGGATGGTTTTATAGATACAAACCATTAAGAAGACAAGGACAATTATGATGCAGCAGAACATGGGACACGTATTATGAAATTAGACCGGAGTCATTGCTACGAAACTGTGGAGTACACCTTGAGGGAGGTAAACACCAAAGGGGATCACGTAGAGCGCCCTCGTCATCACGTTAGATGATGAATATTTATTCATCATCTAACGTGACCTCATGAATATTGATAAGCAAATACACGTCACCTCATGCAGATGGGATCGTTTAGGGCATTCTTAGCTAAATAATATATAGCCCTCACGAGTATGAGGGCTATAGGTCGGCCCCAGTCACCTCTAGTGAGGGTTTTAGATAATTTTATTACGAATCGCCCACCTCTGAAACTGCCGTACATCTAATCTCTATCCCTTCCTGCGCACTATTTTAAAATCTTGTGCACTATTGTGAAATAGTGACGTATATATCGCCGTCTGAATTTTCCAGTCAAAAACTTCAACTCTCCACGCGTCATGTTGGTGACGTCATGGTACATGCCGTTTGCAATTGAACATGGCGCGTATAAAGTGGAAGTTGTCGACTGGAAAATTCAGACGGAGATATATGCGTTACTATTTCACAATAGTGCGCAAGATTTTGAAATAGTGCGCAGGAGGGGATAGAGATTAGATGTACGGCAGTTTCAGAGGTGGGCGATTCGTAATAAAATTATCTAAAACCCTCGCTGAAGGTGACTGCATGGGGCCGACCTATAGCCCTCATACTCGTGAGGGCTATACTGTATATCATTTAGCTAGGGCATTCTCTGCGGGGAATATTTTGAACGGCTAGAAGAAGATTCTGGAGGAAAACTACAGTCAACATCCACATATCAGTCAAGCCTCTTATTTTAAAACCGACTTTCAACGACAAGGTTGAATTTTGAGTTGGAAATGACGTCATTTCTTGCACTTGTGACAGAATCTGAACCTTCAGTGACCTTTCAACATTAGACGATCAATTTTGCAAATTTTGACGGAAATATAGATTATTAGGATACACAATTTTTAGCTCATTTGGACTATTATATGCTTTGCTAAAAATATAAGAAAGTAATTGAAAATTACCGTGCAGTATTTTCAGTTCAGGGGATTAAAATATGCAGAATATACCGGCACAGTTAAAAACCCTAAATTATACAAATCAGTGGCATCGGCAGATAGATCTGACTGGGGGGGGGGGGCACTATCCTAGCACTTTAGGCGAGGGCGCCTAGGCCCCTGGACGCTCCGGGGTTCTAGACGGCCGTAGGAGCGTTTTGAGCGATTTCCGACCAAAAAAAAACGCATATTTTTTCTCAGATATTTCAACTGTTTTAATACTAGTTTGGTAAACAAAAATAATTAAAAAAAAAAATTGCTAACACACACACAGAAATCTTCTGCACGTAATCCGGATATTCGATTAATATAACTCCGTCTTCATTTCCGTCAAATAAACAACTATCCTACTTACGTTTTGCTTCGGAAGAAATCAAGGATATCACGCTGTGGTTTCTTCGACATGATGTCAATTTTGGGAATGTATAATGATATAGGTTTGAAAACAATGCGTAGAACCGAACGGTTGACCTTACATTTTTGATCATTTGGTGCACTGGTACACAAAATTTTGCAAACTAAATATTCAAGTTGGAAAAAATACTGTGAATATATTGCCTGCAAACTGGAACTTGGACGATTCCCACTTATAATAGATATCCATGCAAGCATATTGAACTACATGCTGCATCTTGAAAACAATGCCGCCCGGCCTATTCTTCAAGATGCAGTCCTTTGTATAGCAAAGCACTAGAAAACGATGGAATTGGATGGCATAGCTATTCATCATTAATGATGCCGAAAAATAATATCAGTGCTGAGGACTTGCCACTGCAGCCCACTAAAAAACACATATCCCCAAAAGTAAAAGATAAATTGAAAACTATATACATACAATTTAATCAAGACAAACTACGCGAGTCCGAAAAAATTACTTCACTACAAACATATAGAACAAACATATTTGAAACTATAGGCAATCACTAACTAAACTTAGGATCTGCGCACATCGGCTCGAGGTAGAAACCGGCAGATATAGGAAAATTATGGTGTTCTATTTGTGCCAATTTGATCTCGCGCGTCGACTTGCAAAAGTCGACGCACGACGCGCGACGCGAAAAGTCGCCCTTTCCGTCGCGCGTCGCGCGTCGACTTTTACAATGTTAAAGAGATAGGCCAAAACTGGACGTCCTGTTTCAAAAGTCGACGTCGCCTTTTTGCCTATCTCTTTAACATTTTATTGTGTTGTATCGTATCATATAGTCTTGTTCTGTCTCGTATTGTTTCGTTGTATTGTGATTTGGGGTGTTAATTTCGAACGAAAAAAAAAAAAGTTCACATCTGCGATTTCCCATCCTTGTAGCTTCTGACCGGTGTTGGTAATTTGCTGAGAATTTACTGCAACAAAGCAAGAATGGCAAGATATTTAACATACATGGAGACTATGTACCACATAATTTATTTGTTTCGCTGTCAGATATGTTATATTGCTGATTAATTTTCGAACACTGGTACCTGTGTTCCACAAAATGCACACCCCTCCATCGCGATTAGCTTGTCAATGTGTTCATATTTCGCCGGACTAATACGTAAAATAAATTCAAGTTTCCAATAATGAACCAAAAGCTTATGTTAGTAACAGTTTTGCAGGAGTAACAGTAACGACTGGAAAACAGAGAAAAACTAATTAATATTTTGTGTAGCTCAAAGAAAATGTGAGATCTTACTGTTTTCCGGCCGAAAACGAAAGTAAAAGGACCCCACAACCTCACCTTTACTTTGACAGCATATAGTCACTAGTCTAAAATGGCAGAAAACAAAGCCTCACTATTAAAAAGGGTTGCATGATTCGAGATAAAATGCAACGTGGCGCGTTTTATCAAGAGACATTCGTCAGGATGTCTCCAGAATGTAATATCTCACAGTTCCATTGAGCTACACAAGCGATTAATTATTTTCCCTCTGTTTTCCAGTCGTTACTGTTAATCCTGCAAAATAGTTACTTACATACGCTTTTGTTCACTATTGGAAACTTGAATTTAAGTTACGTATTAGTCCAGCGAAATAGTAACACATTGACAAGCTAATAGATGCGAATTGTCCTCTCGATTGAGGGGTGTGCATTTTGTGGAATACAGGTATCAGTGTTCGAAAATTAATCAGCAAATTTTTTTTCAGACATCGAAACAAATATATTATGTTGTACATAGTCTCCATGCATGCAAATATCTTGTCATTCTTGCTATCTTGCAGTAAATTCTCACCAAATTACCAACACCGATCAGGAGCTACAAGAATCGAAAATCACAGCTGTGAACATTATAGTAATACATGCTCCCCAGACATGCGCACTTTTGTAAACCAAAAGGCGCGCGACGCGAATGTCCGTCGCGCGTCGCGCGTCGACTTTTTAAAAGTCGACGCACGACGCGCGACGGAAAAAGTCGACGTCGCGTTTTGAAAGGCGACGTCGCCCTCTCCGTCGCGCGTCGCGTGTCGACTTTCACAATGTTAGGAGATAGGGCAAAAGTCGACATCGACTTTTGAAACACGACGTCGGGTTTTGGCCTATCTCTTCAGCATTATAAAACCCGACGCACGACGCGCGACGGAGAGGGCGACGTCGCCTTTTAAAACGCGACGTCGACTTTTTCCGTCGCACGTCGAGTTTTGATTCTTCAAAAAGGCGACGCACGACGCGCGACGCGAAAAGTCGACGTTGCGTTTTGAAAGGCGACGTCGCCCTCTCCGTCGCGCGTCGACTTTTACAATGCTAAGAGATAGGCCAAAAGGCGACGTCGACTTTTGAAACACGACGTCGAGTTTTGGCCTATCTCTTTAACATTGTAAAAGTCGACGCGCGACTACTTACTTTTGTAAGCGACGCGCGAGATCAAATTGGCACAAATAGAACACCATACTAGCCACTATAGAACCGCTTCAACCGCCACCTAATTTATAAATTGGAATGAACTGGCTTTCCTGATTGTGGTGATTATGTCATGTCACAATATAACTTTTATTATGTAAATGTAATATTTTATCTTAGTTTTAACATTTTCTGAATGTGTATTTATGTATAGAAATAAAGAATGAATTTTGCGGTAGGTCTATATCGAACTCGCATGACCCGTACTCAAGATTGGCCTATTTCTGGCATGTTGCAACGTACGGGCCGTAGTAATAAAAACAGAAGTAGCATGAATATCTGATTTAAATTTATTATCATCAAACTGTACAAAATCTAGGGGGAGCACAAACATACTTGTGCCCCCCCCGGATTACATCTGGGGGGGGGGAGGGGGGCCCTCCCCCGCTTCCGACGCCCGTGCAAATACAAGGACTGATACAGCTCTCCAATTTTTTTCTTCGTGATAAAAAGTGATTGGGTCATCACAGGGGTTAAATTATGTGAAAAATAATTCCAGCTTAATACACATATCCTCTGTTATTGTCGTGTTCCCGGGGATTACAGGAAGCGAACAGAAAAGAAGGCATGCTTATATATGGTGTACGAATAGATGTGGGGTGAATTATGTGCCAAAAATGAGGGTTTTTGGTGACGGGCGCTTTTACGTGGAAATCATGTGAATAGTTTACAGTAGGCCTACCGGTATAAAAAATGGGGTAAACCACGAGAAAAAAACTAAAATTGTCACTCGCAAACCAAACACCGTGCCGCTAACTTACAATAATACAAATATTTATAGAAAAGGGCGATCTACGTGATCCCCTCAATACTAACGATGTGTCGCTCAGATGTAATATTAGGCCTCTATACCGGAAAGGGCGGTCTACGTGATCCCCTCAGTAAAGATGTTTCTCTCAGATGTAATGCTAGGTCCATAAACAGGAACGGGCTATCCACGTGATCCCCTCATTAAAGCGGTGTCTCTAAGATGTAATGCTCGGTCTATAAACAGGAAAGGGCGGTCTACGTGATCCCCCTAGTAAAGATGTTTTGCTCAGATGGAATACTACGTCTATGTGCAGGAAAGGGCGGTCTACGTGATCCCCTGGGTAAAGGTACGTCCATATACGGGAAAGGGCGGACTACGTGATCCCCTCAATAAAGATGTGTCGCTCAGGTGTAATACTAGGTGTATGGCGGTATGCGTGATACCCCGAGTAAAGATGTGTGAATCAGGTGTAATACTGTCTCTACATACACAAAAGGGCGTTCTACGTGATCCCCCCACAGGCACGGCGGAAGCAATTCATGATTGGGGGGGCTACTATCACAGGACAATTAGGCGAGGGTCCAGGGGCCGCCTAGGCCCCGGAAGCTCCAGGGGTCAGTAGTAGTAAAAGTTGAAATTGGGTCTCTTTTATGCAAATGAGGTGACGTCACGTGACTGACCTTTCCCACCTCCAACACTGAAGAGTTCCAATCTAGGGGGAGGTAACTCTGGGTCACTATAGTTCCGGCAAAGGTCCCTGGGTATGTATATTCCTCCGCGGTGATGCGGTTTTGGCGGTGATACGGTCGCGGAAGAAAGCTTCCGCGGAGAAAAAGTAGTCCCCACACTGGAAATACGCTGCATGGTCCAATGGGGTCGAGTAAGGTACCAAAGTGAAGCATTCGTGAAGGGGCATCTGATGGGGTGGGTGTGGGGTTGAACTATCGTCATTCTGCGCATGCGCAGTATATAAAACTGAAATTCCCGCTCTGTACACCCTGGCTGGGGGGTTTTCCCCGGCCGCAGCGCGCTACATAGAACTTATAGTCATCAACTTAATCTATACGTGTTGGTCGAGTCTTCACTCGCCGTATACACGCACCTCAATGAAATGCCCGCTCCAAACCTAGACCAAATACACGTACTTGGTCTGTGGGTTGATTTCATTGGCTCTCTCTATTTTACTATAGTGCGCTTGCATTCTAACCTTGATGGGTGACATTTTGGCCCCATCCTACACCACTGATTTCAGTTTGACTGAATCTTCAGATGCATTATGAATAAAACACACAAGACAGGGTTTTTTGGTGAGATCTTTTTTTTGTTTTTATTCAGTAACAACAACAACGTGAGAACAACCATGTGAAAACTCAAGCCCAGAACAGGGGGTGCCTTATCAAAGGCGGTTGGTACCCATAAAATTGAATTGAACCTATATACAACAGTTAGTCCGGTGCAATATCATCAGTACTCATAGAACATATATATCAAAGGCGTTTGGTACCCATACAAATTGAATTATAGAACAGTTCCTTAGTCCAGTGGAATATTCGCAGTGTTCGTATTAATCACTCTAAATGTCAAGATAGGTTGTAGTCACACCATCGGGCAGGACTTTGCGCTTGGGGTAAAAGTATGTGAAGGCGTCCCGTTCCTGGGTATACGAGCGCATCTGGTGGTCGATGATACGGAAACCTCGGTTAGTGCCACTCGCACTGGCCTGGCTCTGGAGGACATTCAGGTACAGAGCCTTGCTGATGTTAGAGTCGCGTCGACTCACCCCCTTACAACTGAATTTGTTGTCATCACCGTCACAAAGTAAGTTTTCGAACACAGGGCGATCATGGCATCACCGCTCCACTCTAGTTTAAACAGGCCGGGTGTCCGCTTGTCGTAGGTGTAGTGGTCGCGTCGGGGTAGCCACTGGTCCCGTTCCGCCTCATATTGTGCACGTAATTCTGGTTTGACGAGTGACTCCCAGTCCGGGTTGGAAACGGCCATGTATGCTGAGTCGGTATCCATTTCTATCAATTGCCAATCGGATGGGTGGAAATACACGCCCATGAAATCGTATATGAATTCCAGCATTCGCAGTTTGGCCAGCTGGTACACCATACATCCTATTTGGAGCGGCAGGTTATAGGTGATGGTCTTTTTGGCTGACGTCACTTCGTCGGTGGTGTCGTCAATCATCTCCATGTGTCGGTATAGCGGCGAATTCACTTTTTTGCGGGCTTGTTTCGTGGTACAAATGTTCACGGTCACGTGACGGTCCTGGTTCGTTACCGTTTTTCCATATCCGCTGTTCCCAAGTAATTTCATCGTTTCTCCGATGATGGCTTTGCTGGGGTCGGCGTCTCCTTGGCGACGGGCGGTAGTCACGTCGTTCGCGAACTTCTCAAAACAAGCCTGGGGGGTGAATTCTATGACTTGGTATATTTTCGTAATTTCCAGTCCGTGCCGCATATACCACTGAAGCAGAGGGGTACCGAGCAAGATTTTTTCGCCAAACATGCTGCCGATCAACATACGCTGTGGTCGCGTTAGGTAGTCGTGTTCTTCAGCGTATGTGCGCATATGGGCTCCGATATCATCTCGACTCACCTCGGTGTTTTTGAAGATGGGTGGACATTCACCAAACGTGTCTTTCAAGTGGTCAGGGACGTGCAGATCACATTCCACGAATCCATAGAGGTCTCCCGTCTCAACAGTGCGTAGGATGTCGGTCATGGTGATAACAGTCCGATAATCCAGTAGTCGGTCGTGAGCGTGTAAGAACGAGTATAACCCCGGTTGGCGACGTTGCATGTTGTGGAATTCACATTCCCATAGCTATTCATAGGCATAGCCCAGTCCACAAATGTAATCTCGATTCTGCTGTACTTCTTCACGTAAGGCGGCCGGGGTCAGTCCACGGCGCTCGTTATAGCGCCCTCCCGCGAACGAACACTCATGACCGTGCCAATAACAGCCGTGAAATTGAAACACGGTCGGTACTGTATTGATGATAGCAAATCCGTCCACGGGAAGGCGCCGATCTCCAATTCGCTTTTCCGTGTGGTTGGATTGGTGACGGATAGTGACGCCTCGTCGCTGACTTTCCCAATCCAACCATTGTTCTGCTTCATGTTTCGTAGATCGTTGAGCTCTGAATGCTGCACCCTCAGGGAGCCACCGCGTATAATGACCGGCCGGCATGGGTTTACTCAAACACGATAGGTAGAGGGCATTGGCGTCGAATCCTATTATTTTCTCACACAATTTTTCTCCTCGGATATGGGTCAGCTGTTTCTCATGGTACCGATGGAAAATAATACTGGGGCCGCCTACGATATTTCCCTTCAAACAGTCAAACATGTCGGCGTCTTTCTTATCGACGAGAGCGAAGAACGTGGGTAAATCCTGGAACAGATACCGCAGGGTCAGACCGGGGATGCTAACACAGTCTTTGAATACGTCGACACCCATATCTCGGTAGAAGGCGGACATTTTGTCGGTAGCTTCCAGAAAAGGGATGACATCCAAATTGTTGTAATAGATGAGAAAATCCCGGAGAGTTTGCATTCCTTCACGGACCCACACCTGTTGCAGTTCGGTATACAGGGTGGTAGATAATGCTTCTCCTTTGAGATCGTTGTAAAAGGCCTCCTGGGGTGGTAACTGGGTTTCGTCCAGACGCTCGAGACTCGTCATGTAGTTGTAGGGAAAGCAACTTTTCCTCTCCGCGCAGTCGTACGCTTTCACCCACTGTTCATAGCTGTAATTCGGCGCCAGGTAATTCCGTACATCTAAGAATCGGAGTGAAGTTGTGGATAGAGCGACGTGATTGTTGGTCTTCTTAATAATGAATTTCACATTCCCAGCTTTAGCGAGGTACGGGTACAAGAATTCTTTGATTAAGTTCAAATCATATCGGCCCGAGTTAAATCCAAGGACGGGTAATTGGTTCATGTATTCCAATAAACGCAGTTTCAGTTTCTGCGCATAGGGTTTCGGTGGTTTGCGTTTCTCACTTTCGTCTTCGTCATCGGTATCGTCCTCCTCCTCCTCCTCCCCCATCCAATGTTGGAATACGCGCATCAAGTGCCGCTAATACATCACGGTAGATAGTCGACGCGAGATGTGCCGCACTGACTTGACTGAGAGTTTCAAGGTAGTCCATCATTCGTGTAATCAGTTCATGGGGGTCCCCGTCAGAGACGAAACACACCGGGGCCGTGTCGTAACCGGGTACGTTGGTGTGAATACTCACACTCAAAGGAATGTGATGCTGGGTCCATTGAGTTTTAGCCGATACCTTTTCCATGGGTTCTAATAGGGCTTCAAAATCATAGCACGCTCTATATGGGAAATAACGCTGGTCCATGGGGACGTCAATACCCTCATCTGCCAGGTCTTCAAAGATGGTGGGCTTGTTGTGGAATACGCCGCCGGGGAATTTCCGTTTGGTGGTCTGGTCGCAAATTTTCTCGTGACGGTGTAAGTTAATAGACTGGTCAAACACGCGTTGGCATTTACTACAGATGTAGGACTGGGCATACCTGTTGATGTTCGTGATGTACGAGAAATGCCCGCCCGTGTCCGTTTCGTACAAATTCAATGTCATGGTTGTGTCGTATTTCCCCGGGGAACGCTGTACGAGTCGGGCGGTGAGTTGTGGGGCGTCACTGTTGTCCTCATCCACGTGTTGCTCTAATTTGTATACGACAATGTTGACGTGGAATAAATTTTCCACCACATCTAGCTGCGATAACGGGACCCCGCGAAAGTGCTGTTTTTCCATCTTCTTTTCACGTAAGTAGTCTTCCCAATAGCAGTTGGCCAATTTATCACATTTCTTGGGTGGACGTTTGTTGAGATCGATAGACAGGCAGCGGAATAAACATTTCCGATCGGTGTAGGGCCCATGGATGCCGCCTACTAAAGCGTACATGCCTTCTCTGTGTTTTAACCAGTCCGGGAGATAAATGGGAGCGCCGATAGGGTGATCGATCATTTTAGTGACGTAAAACGTAACATTGGTTGCCATCTCCACTTGCCATTTTGTGTTGGGGCGTTGTTGTCGTATCCACTCCAAACTATCCAAGTTTTCTAATTTTTCCAGTACCGTGTCCAGACAGGGTCGATGGATAATGGTGAATGGCTGGTCAAACACCCGGGTATTATTGCTGGGATAATAATAACGGAGCTGGTCTGTCTCTTTATGGCGAAGAATGTATCCAAAAGTGAAATTTAACTTGAAGGCTGTATCTTGGTCGTTGAAGATAGCTTCCACGTAGCTACGTAGACGGATGTTTTCTTCCAACCGGAAATTATATAAGTCCAATATCGGGCGATTTCGATGAAAACAATGGTGTATGGTAACCCAGTGTCGTTGATAAATCTCCCTCACACGCTCGTCTTGGGGTAAAACTTCAACCGGAGGTGCCGCTGGGTCCCAGGGAAAATCTTCTCCACGTCTCATACAGGCAGGCTGGTGGTCAGTCAGGCAGGCTAGAGGCAGGCAGGTAGGCTGGCTGGTCAGGTCAGGTAGTCAGAGTGCTCCGCAGGGTAGTGCAATGAATACACCCCACCCCTAAAAATCGCCTCCTTTTATACGTTTTTCTACAAGCCGCCATCTTAAACCCACCACCCACCCATCCACCACAGCCGCCATCTTAAACCCACCACCCACCCATCCACCACAGCCGCCATCTTAAACCCACCACCCACCCATCCACCACACTTGCACTCACTCACACCGGCCGCCATCTTAAACCCACCACCCACCCATCCACCACACTTGCACTCACTCACACCGGCCGCCATCTTAAACCCACCACCCACCCATCCACCACACTTGCACTCACTCACACCGGCCGCCATCTTAAACCCACCACCCACCCATCCACCACAGCCGCCATCTTAAACCCACCACCCACCCATCCACCACAGCCGCCATCTTAAACCCACCACCCACCCATCCACCACAGCCGCCATCTTAAACCCACCACCCACCCATCCACCACAGCCGCCAAACAAGTCTATACACGTCCAAAGGTCACGCCTCATTCACCCACACCCCCATATAGTCCCACGCGGAGCGAATTGGTGAAATTTTTGAAAAAGTACTGTGACAGAAATTGATGTGACGGAAATAATAATTCTATGAATAGGGCGAAAACTTATCTAAGATAATTTTTCTGTCATAATTAATTCTTGGTCGAGTATCAACTATTCAGATATTACGGAAAGTACTGTTGTTATAAGGTATTGTTTGTTGCCGCCATCGATGTTTTTGTATAATATGTATGTATATATGCTCAAGGGCCAGTTGGCCTACTGCAATAAAATCTACATGCAAAATCTACATGTTATATATCAGACACGATCAGCTGATATATGTAAACAAACGATCTATATTTAGACCCTCACGTGATCTGCTACGTTGCAGCACGCGCTCTTTGATCTTGGCGTTCCGCCGCCGTACAAGAAGCTCAAATTGAGACGGAGAATTTCGTTACCATTACCAGTAAAATTGTAAGTTTATTGCGGAAAGAATTTATATTGCATAAATTCCTGCGGGAAATAGGAAGTACACATATAAGAGAATATTGTCTTGACGTAAAAAGTTTGGACATTTCATATTTACGGAGATATGAATTTTTATAACTGAGCCGGTTTTTCGTGTAAACCATCGCAGAGTATAGGGAAACGGCTGTCATCTTCGTTTTGCTATGTCACAAAAAGTGCTCGAATTACTTATTCCTAAATGATTTCATGACGAATCCAACTAAGGTTAGCAAGTATACATATTTTACGATATTGTCAATAACTGCCAGCACATAAGACGTTCTGGTTGATGAGATCTGAATTTTTGAAGTTTGGCAATTTTCTGACTTCGAGCTTCGAATACCCGCCGCCATATTTGTTGGAAGCCGGTTTTTCGTTTGTCATGATGGAAAATCATTAATTAATCATATTTTGAGATATATTTCTCAAGACAACCTTGTATTCATTGAAAATATAATTGTTCAAGCTTACATTGCTAATTCGGTTGCTGCCTTTGAGGTAATATTTGTTTCGGCAGTTGTTTCCGCCCATGCGATGAGAAAATAGGCCTGATTTCGCACGTAGTTTTCGTGCACACGTCTCGCACAAGTTCTCGCAATAAGGCCTGTACGAAAATTTGAGAGCGGCCAACATGAGTTTGTGTGTGATAGAAGGATAGCTTA
Organism: Hanleya hanleyi; assembly: GCA_036873755.1. Lineage (NCBI taxonomy): Eukaryota > Metazoa > Mollusca > Polyplacophora > Lepidopleurida > Hanleyidae > Hanleya > Hanleya hanleyi. The sequence continues at coordinate 25,649 of JAVTVY010053465.1, forward strand.
CGTTTATTTCGCCTACATCCATTGAAATTCACACCGACATTATCGGTTTTGGCCAACACACGGCCTCGGTGGAAACTGCGTTGTTGATATTTCGGTCATGACGTCATCATTTGTTCAAATTTACCGGGAACCCCCTTATATGGTTTTAGCAACAGTTACGTAGCGTAGGGTGGCATATATTATCTTTGGGTTGGCCTGGTTATTTTTTAGCATGTTTTTTATCGTGGTAGTACCACGTTAATTCAAATGAACAAATGAATTATTCCAACCATACAACTCTGGTTGAAGTTAACATCTTTATAAAGCAACAACATGGTCGTGGCTCAATGGAAACGCATTGAGCTGTTGATCGAGAACACCTGGGTTCGAGTCCCACCTGCGCAGACTTTTTCTCCCCTTATTATTTTTTATTTTATTATCTTGCAGGAAACAATTTGCGTCCAGTGTTGAAGCTGTCCTGGAACGCCGCTATGAGATTCTTTTGCATACCAGCTGATTGAAACAAACTACAATTTCTCAAATAATTTTCCCTATGTTTACATCGTTTGTACGCTATCATTTGTCAAATCATTTGAATACCTGCATTTGACAATAAAACGGAGAAAAAAAAAATAATTAATAAATAAATAAATAAATAAATAAATAAAAATAATAAATAAAAAAAATCGGCGAGTAGTAGACGAAGGGAAAATTGGGAAGTACTGACCATGCCCCAGAATACTTCATATGCATATCACGGCCTTAAGGCCTATGTAAGATATAATCTACTTCACATTTTAGTAGTATAAAAAGCGCAAGTCCTATTGACCTTGCCCCTCCAAAGAAATAAAATCGGCTCTATTTTACAGGAGTATACACGCAGGTCACGTGGGTTGTGA
>JAVTVY010053466.1:0-27238 GCA_036873755.1 Hanleya hanleyi
ATTGCGATATGGTTTGTGGGATCTTGTTTTTCACGTCTCACCACGTAGAACACGATGGGCGGGGTCCCGAAGCTAAGCGCTGAAATTTCTCGAAAAGTTCACGGAGGTCTGGATAGGCCCATAGGCCACTGGCTCAGTGGATAAGTCCATACTGGGCAATTCACACATGTTCATTGCGATATGGTTTGCGGGATCTTGTTTTTCACGTCTAACGACGTAGAACACGATGGGAGGGGTCTCGAAGATAAGCGGTGAATTTTTTTTTGAAAGGTCCAGGTACCGGGTAGGTCTGTATATTGGCCCATTCTGGCTTAGTGGATAGGTCCATACTGGGAAATTTACTCCTGGACATTGCGATATAGGTTGTGGGATCTTGTTTTTCACGTCTCACCACGTACATGTAGAACACGATCGGCGGGGTCCCGAAGCTAAGTGGTGACATTTTTTGAAGAAGTTACTGCGCGCATGCATAGTGAGCAAATAGTGCTGGGTGGACGTTTGGGGTCTAGGTGAGCCCCTAGTGGTCCGATGGTGTCGTATGAGGTCTTATTTTCAATCATCCGACTAGACTAATGTATCGTCCGTTTTCATTATTCTGCGCATGCGCAGTCTCGTCGTACTATAGAAAGCAGACATTCTGGGGGTGCGTGGGGTGTGTTTGGAGTAGAGATGGACCACTATTGGTCCAAATGGGTCGCGGGAGGTGTCAAAGTGAAGCTATTGTGGGGTAGAGTCAGAATGGCGTATTTTTTATTGCAAGTCGCGTCAAGCTGCGCATGCGCAGTTGGGTGTAGTAAGTACCATCCTTGGTCCGAATGCGTCGTGTGGGGTGTCATTTTGTAGCTCTCGGTATGTAGACCACCATTTGAGGCATGTCCACGTGATCTGTGACGTCTTTGGTGACGTCATCAGTAGAAGTATTAGCGAAATCGAACATTTTGGGGTGTGTAGGAAAGCGATTGGGGTAGAGATGGACCATCCGTGGTCCGAATGCGTCGTGTGAGGCGTCACCTTGTATCAACGCCTGCCAACGCCAAGCTTAACGCTTCAACGCCCTGGTGAATTAGCTCTGAAGCTCTGATTTTCAAGATAGTGCATGAAATTGACACTAATTCCTCGAAATACGTTGACGTCCGTCAACGCCTGTCGTAACGCCTTAACGCCCATGATGTAGACCGGTGAGAGAACAACAGCAACAACAAGGATGACAGATCAATCATTTTATTATCGCCTCCATTACATCATACCCAAGCTGGGGGAGCTGCGTTGGGTATGTTCACAATACAAGTAGCCTCTTGTCCAATCAGAGGCCGCCATTTGGCGCTGCATCTGTGTAATATCTTCACGAGAGTGTGAAACAACACAACACTTTAGTTACAGGGCAAGTAGCAGACGTTTATTTCCTGCCCGCACAGTACCACGTGTACCGGCGTGACAGGAGAACATACTCAAGGTCGGGTAACTCTAATGGTATAACCATAGTACATGTTTATCAACATGACACTTCCCCCCTTAAGTGTACAGCTTCCCCTTAATAATACAACTTCTCTTCAAGAGTTCAAATCCATAAAACACAGTTTTTCTTGAAGCAGCACTCATCCTTAAATCATTCAACAATTTTGCCTAGGGCCAATGAACAGTATTTAAACTAACATTATTTAATCGAACAATGATAACACAACTGTCAGTCAATTTACAGGCTACATGTGGTCATTTTACCAAGCCAAAGTTACAGGTCCAGTTTTAGGGGTGGCTTGACCGTGCGTGCTGATCTACGCAAAACATGAGGAATGCATGACTCTTCAACAGTAGACTGCACCTTTACAGGTATACATTTATCTGCAGCACAAGAATCCGGTACCCTTTCAACTCGTAGGTCTACATCAACAGTTTGACACGGAGCAGAGGGAGGAAGAACATGGGAGTGACTAGATCTGACAAATTCGCAACCTGTATTAACTTCTCCCATACTTGGTTTCTCACCCTCCAGCTGAATGTCCCGTTCCACATCCCTCTCCTCCGTATTGCGTAACCGGATTTGGTCCAAGTGTTTTCGCACCACTCGGCCATCACACAGCTTCACTACAAACAAATTATAACTGTTTTGCTGTATAACCATACCTGGTAACCATAACTGACCTCTAGCATAATTGCGTACATAAACCTGATCTCCTGTGGCGATCTGCTTACTTTGCGCATGGCGATCATGGTATAGCTTTTGCTGTGCCTGCTTGACAGATACTCTTTCCTTCATATTAGGGTGCACTAAACTGAGTGGAACCCTTAACGCTCGTCCAAACATCAGTGATGCTGGCGACACCCCTGTGGTGGAGTGAGGTGCATTCCTATATGCGAACAAAAATCTGGACAATTTTGTCTGAGTGGAACCAGTGGTCATTTTCTTCATACCATATTTGAAAGTTTGAACGGCCCGTTCAGCCTGCCCATTTGAAGCTGGCTTGAAAGGGGCGCTTGTCAAATGCTTGATCGCATTTTTCTTGACAAACTCCTGAAATAAGGAGCTGGTGAAAGTGGTTCCATTGTCCGAAACTATGGTTTCAGGTAAACCAAACTTTGCAAACATTTGCCGTAACTTCTCAACTGTTACCTCTGCAGTTATGGAAGGCATCACCTCCACCTCAAGCCATTTCGGGTGTGCATCTACCACTATCAAGAACATTTTGCCCATGAAGGGGCCGGCGAAATCTATGTGGATACGTGACCAGGGTTTTTCAGGCCATTCCCACATACTGATACGGGTATCCGGTGGGTGTTTATGGTTCACCTGGCATTTGGTACAAGTTTTAACACAATCTTCAATAGCCTTATCAAGCATGGGCCACCACACAAACCCTCTACTGACAGCTTTCATAACTGTCATACCTGGATGACCCTCATGTAATTCACAGATAATTCGTTTGCGACCCTGGGGTGGAATTACAATCCTAGCCCCCCACAACACACAATCATCCTGCACACTGAGTTCATCCTTGCGTCTCTCGTACACCTTGAATTCTGACCTGGTACTCTCACTCCCACCCTGAGGTTCATTAAAATTCCCCGTTTGAACACAATGCCTAATGTGAGATAATAAAGGATCTTTGTCAGTCCACCCTTTAATTTGCTTAGAATTAACAGGTGACTGTTCAGCATTGATATTTTCCATCAGTAACACTATGTCACCTGACAAAGGTACTTTACAATCTGGACTGGTCAAAGGGAGGCGACTCAGTGCATCAGCAGTATAATTTTCCTTGCCAGCTCTGAATCTTATAGTATAATCATAGGCAGCTAGGGTGAGTGCCCAACGCTGTATACGACCAGAGGCCATGTGTGGGATACCTTTGCTCTCGCTAAATAGACTCATGAGAGGTTTGTGGTCAGACACCAGTGTAAAATGATTCCCATACAAATACTGATGAAATTTCACTACGCCGTAGGTACAAGCTAGTCCTTCTTTTTCTACCATACTGTAGTTGCGCTCAGCTGGTGACAGTGTGCGGGAGGCGTATGCAATGGGAGACTCGGTTCCATCCACATTTGCATGAGCCAAAACCGCCGATATGCCATAAGCTGACGCATCACATGACAGAGTCAAACTCTTGGTGTTATCGAAATGGACAAGCAGTGTTTCAGAGCAAAGCATTTCCTTTGCCTTGTCAAAAGCTTTCTGTTCAATGCCGGTCCATTCCCATTTTACATCTTTACGGAGCAACCTATTCAGTGGTTCTAACACTGTTGCAATATTTGGCAAAAATGGTGAGTAGTGGTTAAGCATACCAAGAAAAGATCTCAGTTGGGTGAGATTTGTGGGAGTGGGGGCATTCTTAACAGCCTTAACTTTTTCTTCAGTAGGACTGATTCCTTTTGCATTTATTCTTCTACCTAAGTAGATAACTTCTGGCACTCCAAACACACATTTAGACAGTTTCAGTTTTAGTCCACTTTCACTCAGTCTCTTCAAAACTTCATCCAAGTTTGAGCGATACTCAGCTTCGGTGGACCCCGTCACCAGAATGTCATCAATGAATACCCCTGTGTGGGGAATACCCTTCAGCAAATTTTCCATTCGCCGTTGGAAAATACCTGGAGCCGATTTTACCCCATATGGAACCCGGTTGTAAACGAACAAACCTCTGTGAGTGTTTATGCAGGTATACTTCTTGGAATCTTCATCAAGTTCCATTTGTTGATAGGCATTTGACATGTCTAACTTCGCGAAAACAGTAACCCCAGCAAGGGAGGCAATCACATCATCCACTTTCGGCACAGGGTAACGATCAAGAGATGAAACTTTGTTTACAGTGAGTTTATAATCACCACAGATTCTGATGTTTTCACCATCAGCTTTTACAACCGGCACTATCGGACACGCCCACTCACTATGCTCAACAGGAGAAATTACCCCTTCTCGCTGTAATCGATCTAGCTCAGCATCGATCTTCTCTTTGAGCATGTACGGCACTGATCGAGCTTTATGATAGATCGGCTTTGCGTCCGGATCCACATAAATCTTTGCCTTTGGGCCCGTGTATGTTCCCAAACCACCGCTGAAAACCTCTGGATATTTGGTTTTAGCCATATCAGGCAGCCAGTTCGATACACGTTTCACTTCCTGCCAATCCAATTGTAACTCACTGAGCCATGCTCGCCCGAATAACGTAGGACCTTTTCCAGCCACAACTAGTAATGGAAGACTTTTGACTGCGTTTCCATACTTCACATTAACCTCTGTCTGTCCACCGTTGTTAACCGCTTCACCCGTGTATGTGCGGAGCACTGTGCCAGATGGGGACAATACTGGCTTACTGCCACTCCATGGCAACTCATTGAAAGTCTTTTCACTAATCAAAGACATGCTAGCACCAGTGTCAAGTTCCATGTCGACCGATATGCCTTCTATTTCCACATTCACAGTGATTGGCTTTGTGCTGGATGTCGACGACTTATAGAACAAACTGTATGTGTCATCTGACTCATCGCCAGAAGATTCTGTTACCCTATAGGCCTTCTGTTTTTGTCTACGGAAGTCCCTTCTGCCTTTTTCCTTAACCCTACAAAATCTCCGCAAATGACCTTTTCCATGACATTTGTGACAGGTCGCATTTTTGAATTTACACTCCCAGGCTGAGTGATTTATGCCACCACATCGATGACATGCATAGCCAGAATTTTCCTGGTTTCTGTTCGGGGGAAAAGTTTTTTGTCTTGCCCCATTTGCGTTAGCCTCAACCTGGTGTACGCCCTGTGCATTCGTCTCAACCTGGTGTACTTGACCTACTTTCGAACTGTTCGAGTTGGCAATGTCCTGCAAATTTAATTCTGCAGTTTTCATTGACTGGGCTATTTCTACTGCTCTCTTATAATCAATGTCTGTTTCTGACAAAAGTCGTCGCTGGATTCGGTCATCATTAATGCCGATGACGAACCTATCGCGTAGCATCTCTCCAAGGAAATCCGAAAATTCACATGGTTCAGCCAATTTCCTCAAGTCCGCCATGAAATCAGCAATGGACTGTTCTGTTTCACGAAAGTGAGTGTGAAATTTAAATCTACTCACGATTATGCTCGCTTTGGGTTGTTGATGGTTTTTAACCAGCTCCACCAACTCTGCGTACGACTTGGTTGTCGGTTTCTCTGGTGCCAACAAGTTCTTGATCAACCGATAGGTCGCGGATCCACATACTGTCAACAAGATGGCGCGCTTTTTGTCTGCATCTGTGATCTCATTTGCAAGCAAATATTGATCAAGTCTCTCGACGAAATCTATCCAGTTTTCGCCGTCTTCAAACTCGTGGAGGACTCCCAGATGACTCATGACGAAGTTTACGGGTGTAACACACAATAAAATGGGTCCAACTCGTCGCCAATTGTAATATCTTCACGAGAGTGTGAAACAACACAACACTTTAGTTACAGGGCAAGTAGCAGACGTTTATTTCCTGCCCGCACAGTACCACGTGTACCGGTGTGACAGGAGAACATACTCAAGGGCGGGTAACTCTAATGGTATAACCATAGTACATGTTTATCAACATGACAATCTGTCATATTCTTTCTTGCCCGTTAGATGTATTCTCGGCTGCTCTTGTCCAATCAGAAGTCGCCATTTCAGAAAGTTGCATCTTCGGCCACGTTCGCTCTGATCCGTTTGTTCTAATCGTCGTCGGTTAGGCCAGGATATCGCAGAAAAGCAGAAATATGACAAAAACATCACTTTTCTGGGACAACACATGGCCGCCATCCTGAATTTACCCATGCAAAACTGAGGACGAGTCGCGACAACACACTATTGCAGATATAGAATAATTGTATTGTTGTGAAACTGTAGGTCTCCAATCGCGTTGCTTGTTGACAGTCGAAGTTTATTTCTTACATTGTAAAGATTTACTCTTTTTATTTAACGATTAAGGGATCGTTTCCATAATCCGTTTTTTCTTCAGTCGCGATTTTTCTTCAATTTTTTCGATTGAAAAACGATCAGTCGTGAATCAGTCGTGAGAAAAAAAGGATTGAGCCTTTTCTGAAAAAAAAAATTCTCTCACGATATCGTTTTTGAATCGTTTACCCATACGCGACCCGTTCTTGATCGCGAATCTTCAATCGCGAGGGAATCGGGTTTTTTTTCAAGGTGCGAGAGAATCGTGAGGCGGAGTGATATCTGACACATTGCCGTCGTACGCCGCTCTATACGAGAACTGGGAACTACATTTAATCTTGGTTGCGGATTTGTCGATGGAAAACCTATATTACTATACTATACTGTATAAATGCGAAAGATAATCGGATAATATATATGATTCACGATCTATAGTCTCCTATAAGCCGAAGTAGAGCGTATGCTGGAAATATCTAATTCGTTGCACTCAAACGAACACAAAATATTTATTATTTCAACATCCGCTCTTTATTCCAAATAGAGTAACCAAGACCCCCGAGCCAGGCCGCGCGATACAGGAAATCAAAACGGTTTTCTCGCAAAATTCAAGAAACCTACTTCGATACCGGATGCCGCCCAGGCAAAAACAGAGATAAAACCTTACTAGGAAAATTCTGAAAACCTGTGTTCGTAGCAGTGCGCCAAGCATCTCCCGTAAAAGGATGACGAACTCCATCCCTAACAAATGATCTTTGATTTACAAAAAATGTCCTTGTTTGTCAGGCTACATTGGTATTATATCCAGATGTCAAAACGGTTTGTCTTTCAGTAAATCAGATCGGGCTCGTATTCCATGAAGGTCAACGTCCTCTGCAAAAACAAAATAAAACACAAAACAGAAATCGGTCGTGGTAAATAAATCGAGAAACATGTACGGCAACGGCCTGGCTTGGCCTGGACTTCGATGAGATATTTCTGGCTCCCTGTCGTATATATATACCCTAACTCTTACGTAAGAAGACTGTCTTCGTGCAGGATTACTAATTCAAAGCAAATCTCCTGAAAAACTCTCAAAAGAATCAACACACCTGTGTGACTGTATACAAATTACCTGGGTGAAAGGCCCATACAGGTGACCTCCACAATAACGTCCAAGCGCTATATCGCGTGGCCTCATTAGCATACCATATGTCGCGTAAAATAGCGCCAGGTTAACTCGCTCCTGTACCAATGATAAATATATTACACATACCTGTACCATGCTTCCTGTGAAGTCCGCGCTCAGATTTACTCTGGCTAAGCGTATATGACAAAATGACATGCTTATGTAATAATCGTGAGAGCCGACAATGTGTTCATGTTCAGTCAATCTCTTCAAACGTTCGATAATTTCCGCATTTTTTTTTAAATACCGGGTATAGGTCATAAGTGGATTTGAGTTCGTCGTTGATTGCATTATCAGAATGATTGTGGCACAGACTTGACAAAGATGTGAATGAGCGCCTGTCGATTACCCAGAACAGCTTAGCCCACCTGCCGAGAATTTCTAGGTTAATCAAGGTGAAAAACAGTGTCAATAAATATGTATACTTTATTATAGTGAAACATATATTAGGAAAGGGTTTCCATTCATGTTTTGGTACAGTCTATTGAGATTTGAATAGGTTTGAAAAATCAGCATCAAGTTATTTTTATTGATAAAAAGAATATTCATGGCGGTGATTTCATATTTACATTAATAAAAACATATCACAATGGTGATTGAATCGCATATAACGGTTGGATTCGCATATGTATACAAATATTTAAGTTTATTTCTTATAATATTTTTTTATTTTAAGTTCACGTTTTGATAAATTTTATATAAATATATATATATATATATATTTTTAATTTGTAGTGATGTATAGCATGATGAAATGTACCAAACGAACACCATTTCTTCGGGATATATACATGGCTCATTCAAATTAATTGTTTGCTTATCCTAACCAATTCACCGGGAATGTGAGACGGGTGGCGGGGGATTGGGGGGGGGAGAGAGGGGGGATAATATTTACATAAGACGGATAGTTAACTCCGTAGTTAATTTCCATGCAAAGGTTTACGACCCACCGTTTATTGACAAGGCATATGGAGAGATTATCTCAACAGGAATAATTTCAGAAAATAAACTATAAGGGGTATGGAGTTTTCCAAAAACATTGCGTGAAAGCGGATGGTTCCGTGTTCAGTGAAAAGTTGATTGATAAGAACCCAAGGCAATGAGGCCCCTATCTATCGACCGATATCCGATAAGACATAGGAAATCTACCGCCAATTGAACAGAAACACGCTTTAGTTTTTACACAAGGCAAGGAAGAATGGAGAAGGAAGAAGGAAAAATGATCGAACTTAGTCTGACTGAAGTGTTTGTGATATAGAAACTCGCTCGTGTATGCGGGTCAGTCAGAAAATATTCTCGATTGAAAAACGATTGCCAGCAGAAAAAAACCCATTCGAACATCGATCGCGAATGAATCGTTTATTTTGAAGAAGAAAAACCACTCCCTCGCGCCTTGGAAAATCGCGACTCCGAGATAAATACCGAGCTCATCCGTCACAGATATTCCTACCGTCAGTGATGCTTGGTTGACCACAAACATGTTTCTGATGGTTTTGTTGTCGTGTATCTGATTCCTATAGTAGTTGTTTCTATTGCCTCAAATTTGACTGGCTGCGAATCCTTGCTACAAGGAGAAAGGCGTCTATCAAACCACTCCTTTTTATACCTACACTGACTTTGATTCCTTCGATGAGATCTTCAAAGCCAAATGAGTAGTTTATAGCCGTGATTTATTGTCGTGTCAGTGCGCATGCGCGACAAACCGATACTGGTGTGTGCAGGATTTCTGCGCAAGTATAACGTCACTTCCGGTCTGCGTGAATCGGGCGTGGCCTGGGTAGGACTGGTTGACCTATATCTGTATTCCTCCGCGGTGATGCGGTCTGGCTCCGCGGACAGAAAGTAGACCCAAATACGTGGGTTTTCGTGAGAATGTTCGGCAATCTTAAGGAGCGAGAGGGGCCCCTAGTGAACTAATTGGGTCGAGTGAGGTGTTAAAGTGAAGCGCTCCTCCAGGGCCATCCAGTCATGGGTGGGTGCATGTAAAATAAGGATTTGTCCCGAAAATATAAAAAGGGGAACACGGACTTTACCCCTACAATAGGGGAAAACTCCTATCAACCCTATCCCAAAGGGCTAATATCGGTCCCTGGCTTATCGGGGCCTGCTGCGAGAGGTAGGGTGGAGGAATGGGTGCATGTAAATTTAGGATTTGTCCCGAAAATATAAAAAGCGGAACACGGACTACCCCTACAATGGAGGAAAACCCTTATCAACCCTATCTCAAAGGGCTAATATCGGTCCCCGGGCTTATCGGGGTCTGCCTATCAAGTCATGGGTGGATGCATGTAAAATGAGGATTTGTCCCCGAAAATATAAAAAGCGGTCAAAAGGTCAAAGGTCAATGCCGGCAATGTTCGGCCCTCTCCGGGCCAATAGATAGCATTTATCTGCCCTCCCGAAGCACCCATGGAATGCACAGATCACGCCATAGCATTATAGTATGGGGCCGAGTGTGTGTACATTCGGGTCCACAGTGTGCACGCGAATGACTGGATTATGGACGCGGATATTCTTTAATGGACGACGGCTGAATTATGAATGACGGACTAGACGCTTGTATCTCTTTTTTGACTAACCAATCAGAATAGTACGTATCACGGACTACACCCATAGAGCTACGTATAGGCGCGCATGTGTGACATGGTCTATAAAACACGTCCCTCTGGATCCCACACCCCCATTCCTACGGTTGCAGAGTCATGACGGACACCCACTCCGTGGCGACCGTGGTTAATTCACTCACGGGTTACAGAACAGTGGTTCGGTCCATGTTTGGAGATCCTGAAAGAGTTCACAGAAGCGGTACTCGACAGAGTGGACTCGATGGAAAGGTGTGTTATCACCCACCACTATTGGACTATGACAGCCATCTTTGATGCTCGGGCTATGGACCACGAGCGCTCACGCCGGAACCAGCGACGGCTCGTTGGCCTCACAATGGTCTTTGCCCTATTGACCCTGACGCTGTGGCAATGACAGTGGGACCTGACCATAAATACGAGTGTCAGTCAGAGTGTGCGTCATTCGTCATTGGCTCAACCATGTCACCAGTCCTACGAGCCATCCTTCCCCTTACACCCCAGGTGGGGTTACACTTCTATGGGGATAAAGTCACCATCGTTGAAGACCGTGAAGATGTTTGCTGGTCGCGCGCTGAGACCGTATCGAATACGGTTACGCTACACCGTGACGGCTGGACCAAATGTAAACGGGTGTTGAGCGGTGAGCTCGACGGAAACCTCATCCACAGAAACAATGCCATTTACGTACACCGTGGACCTTCCTTCCCACACCTGGGCCATTACCAGGACCCTACACGAGGCTTCACCTTGGACCCCGATCTGTGGACAACCTTCGAGAAAGTGGTGCCTATTGTGGGCCAGCTGTTTACACCGGACGAGCGGTCAGCTGTTCAGTTGAGGTGGGCTCGTGCCTTGAGTGAAGCGGCGGCAGAACCCAATGAACAAATTAACGAACCTAGCAATGAAGCGGAGGCAGACGACGATGCCACTGATTATCCGGCTAGACTGTCAGCCCAGTGACATGACCACCCGATCCTTTGATCTCACGTCATAAACTTTTTCTCTCTATAAATACGAGAGACAGTCAAATCTTGTACCATTCACGTACTGACCATGACGGAGCATCTAATACGGTCGTGGATCCTGGGCGGATCAGTAAAGTCAAAGGTCAATCTGAGAAAAGTTACTTGCCCAAATGGAGCGATGAGCACGTCCTGATTAAACGGCGCTTACCCGACAAAAGCGAGTCTATGAACTGGAAGATCTTCAAGGGGAACCGTTGCTAGGGACGTTTTACGAGACGGAATTACAGCCTGTGGTCAAAACAAAGCAAGATTACTACACGGTGGAACAGATTTTGAAAACGGAACGTCGACGTGGCAAACTGTTTTATTTCGTCAAATGGCAAGGCTGGCCCAGTTCCTTCAATTCCTGGGTCGCGAAACGACTATAAAGCCAGACACGACTACCGTCATCCTTCATTCCACGTTCGACCATGAACACGGTGTTATGGACAAACAGCAGCTGCCTCTGAACACAACGTCTCTTAAAACGCGCAAAGCGCAAGTGGGCTTTGTGGTGATATTGCTAACCCTGCTCAGTGTGTTGTACGGAGGCGTGTTTTACGACGTAGCCTATCTCAGCACTCTACTTAACCAACCTAGAACTCCAGGTGTGAGTGGCAATCAAACCAGTTTAGAGACCTTCACTACGCCAGTCAACCCCGTGATCGAAACGAGCCCAGTCATCACCACACCGCGTGTACAAGCCACATCGAGCTTCACACCAAGTATACAGTCCACATCGAGCTCTACACCAAGTACACCCACTACGTCTGAAAACCCACCGCATTTCATCACCCACAGTGAACGCCCATCGACAACGTCGATCGAAGTTGGTGTTGTACCCACCACCCCAGTTCACTCATACCAAATTTCCAAGAGCGGGTTACAACGACAGCGGATACAACTCCAACCATGGATCCCCGGTGGCAACATCCCTTCACTTGAGTCATCGCAGGACCGACGGGTTCCGGCAAAACGCACTTCGTCAGGAAGTTCCTTCAACACGCCGACAGCATGATCACCCCACCCATTGCTCGAGTAGTGTGGTGTTACGGAGAATGGCAGGCAGCGTATGCACCAATGCCCCACATCACGTTCGTGGAAGGCCTACCCAACCTGGCCGATTTGGAACCGGACACCTTGGTGGTTCTGGATGAACTCATGACGGAGGCGGATGCGCGGGTCACCCAACTCTTTATCAAAGGCAGCCATCATGGACGGCTCAGCATCATCTATATTGTGCAGAATCTGTTTAGTAAAAACAAAGAACATCGGAATATCAGCTTAAATGCCCACTACCTGGTGGTCTTTAAAAACCCGAGAGATACCACTCAACTGCTGCACCTGGCGAGACAGATGTATCCCGGCCGCACACCGTTTGCGTTGGAAGCATTTAAAGATGCGACAACCCTCAGCCCGGGTATATGCACTTCGACCTCAAGCAAGCCACCCCCGTTCACCTTCGACTACGGTCCGGTATCTTTCCCGGAGACACCCACCACGTGTACATGCAAGAATAATGTGGCTCCCCCAGCTGGGGTGTGTGTTTGATGATGTGGATAATAAAAGAATTAATACAACATCATGGTTGACTTTGTCTCTGAAGTGAAAGAATATTCAGGAGGTAGCCCGCGAAAGGATAAAAAAGGGCAGAGTTGTGGGTTCTAGCATTAGTTGTACATGGTGTCTGCGCGAGTAAGGAAGCACGCCCCGACGCTCCGTGCATTGAAGACGGCCCCATCCGAGTTGGTCCGAACCATTGTACGCGGCGCGGACCCTGACCTTGTACGCTGTCTGTGCGAGATCGGGTACAACCTGTTAAAAGGCAACGTACCACTTACTCCGGCTCAGAAGACCAAGTTGGCCAAGCATAAGACAGGTCTCCGAACCTTAGTCCAGAAGCGAGTCTCTCAAACACAAAAGAAAAAGGTGTTACAGAAAGGCGGCTTTCTCGGGGTAATCTTAGCACCGCTGGCCGCTTCCATGTTGGGTCCAGCATTGGGTGGAATCTTCGTCCGACAATGAACCACACGAAAAAAAAGGTCCTCGTCGAACCTCGGCTCTTTCAAAACCTCCAATCGCCGTATCCCATCCTACCTACGGTGAAGACGATAAACACCCTCGGTGAATAGATGCGTCAGATCTTACGAACACCGGGGTTAAGCGACAATGAGAAAGTACAACAGTACAATGAAATGCTGCAGGGATACACGACCTTCATGGACCAATATAAAACCCTCTCTACCCCAGCACCACCACCACCACCATCACGCGTCACACCGCCGACCTCAGCACCGCTCCAACAGCTACCATTACCAGGGGTACCACCCACAGCCCCACATCGGGTCGAATACGAAGTCCTGAAGAGTGTACCTGCATCGTTCAAGAAACAAGCTGGCCTGGTATTACAACGGGTGAAACGGAATCCTAACATGACTTGGAATGATAAAGGCGAACTACTGGTACAGGATCAGGTGCTCGCCGGTACCCACATGACGGATTTAGTGAATGACCTGATGCGGCAACGCAGATCGCACACGGATCCTCGAGGATGGGAGGTCTTTGCTCAAGGCTTGAAAGACATGCATGTATCACAGGAATTGGTGGGCAACCCCCAGCCCTGGGCCTGGATTCAGCGGACCCAGCAATCGCCGATGCACGCACAACGCCAGACGCAGCTCCCACATACTTGGGAAGCCGAGTGGGAACCGGAGTCAGCCCCCCCCCTTAAAACACCACAACGGCGGGCACATTCTTTTCACTCCCATTCAATATCTATGACAGGTAGCAAGTCACCGCGACGAACACGACGCCGGGCACAACCGCCCAAGGCCGGGAACACCTATTAAAACCAACAGCAGCAGCAGAAAAGCTCAGTCGCCATGTTTTACCTCACCCTACCCAGTAACAGTTCGCTCGATGTGTTTCTTGACAACACCTTGGCCAAGTACGTCACCCAGTTACCGCAAACGTTGCATTTACCTGGACGCTGGGAATGTGGACTCGTGGATATCCAATACCCTTACTCGTGATACAACGTGCGAGCCAAAGTGTGGTACGAGGTGACCTACTAAGGAAAAGACATCAGACTCACCCTACCCGAAGGCCAATACGATACCCCAAGGAGTTCATGCAGGGGCTGACAAGACTGTTGCATTATAAGACTCTACGGGAGGTCACGAAAACCCCATAAAAACCTTTCCCTTCAAGAATCACGTGGACTTCGATTACAACGCAGACAACGACAAGGCACAGATCCTCCTCACCGCCAACGTGGGTGTCGCACTCAGTCATATCCTACAGCAAATGCTGGATCTCGCTCACCCGACCTACACGAGTCCATCCGTGGACCATGGCCAGATCCCAATGGATATGAAGTCGGGTATGTACAGACTCTACGTCTACTCGGACGTGGTCGAAAACCACATCGTGGGCGATGTCAACATACCTCTGTTACAGATGGTCCCCATTAAGAAGAAGTATGGAGATCAAGTCACCCACAGTTTCACCCACATGCTCTGCCTACCCATACGACAAACCGACATCAACACTATCACGGTGGATATAAGAGATGACACGGGACGACCGATCGCCTTCGAACGAGGAAAAGTGGTGCTGACACTTCATTTCCGACAAGCACGTTCTCCCCGCTTTGTATAATGAAAGTACCTTACAAGTGCGATGCACGCAGCTATATGGACTATTATGCCCAACAGACCGGGGGTGGCCTTACGGACTTTGCAGGTACACGCATGTAACGAGTACATGGGCTGGCGAACATACCTGAGAGTATCGTCAAAACGTTCCTGCCCTTGGTGACGCGTGGAGTAAAAGCAATCGGCAATCAAGCGGTACGCAGTGGACTGCAAGTCGCCGGTGATGTCTTGGTGGGTACGGCACCCAAAGAAGCACTGAAACGCCGAGCTAAAGAAGCAGGAGGCGTCTTGGTCGCCAAAGCACAACGCACCGTAGAGAATAAAAGAATTGCACCACCGAGACCACGCACCAGTCGACAACCGACTCAGCGACGACGCACATCGAAGACCCAGGATATATTTTCTCAAAACATGTCCTTAATCCACCAACTGCAACTCCACCAACAGTGAATTTGATTTTTGGACCGTCCCGCCCACACAGTCCAGTGCCGAACAAGGCTTATGGGTGGAGCATCTCCCGCTCTCCAGCATCAACGAAACAGGGCCCATCAGTAATGCGGATACGGCCTATGTGGATTTAGCCCATACGTACTTGTATGTGGAAGCCAAGATCGTCAATGGGGATGGCTCCAGAATCCTCGACAATGCCACGGTGGGCCCGACGAATCTCTGGCTGCACTCTATATTTCAACAGGTGGATGTTTTTCTCAGCGACAAACTCAACAGTGACTCGACCAACACGTAACCCTATCGAGCCTACATGGAGACGCTGTTGTCGTATGGGCGAGAGGCTAAAAAATCTCAGATGACAGCCGCTTTATTCTACCAAGACACAGCCGAGCACATGGGCACGGTGAACAGTGAGGGATATAACAAACGGAAGGCTTTCACCGCGAACGGCGCCTCGGTGGATCTCATGGGTCGACTGCACGCAGACCTTTTCATGCAAGACCGGTACCTATTGAACAAGATCCCCATCAAAATCCGACTGATTCTGGCGCCTCCGACCTTCGCCTTGATGGCCACTGACGTAGAGGGACATGTAGCCGACTATAAAATCGTCATCCAAGGCGCAGTCCTGTATGTCTGAAAAGTGAAACCGAATCCAGCCGTTCAATTGGGACACCTCAAAGCCTTGGAAACAAAACCGGCCCAGTACCCTATCCGACGTGTGCGAACCAAAGTGTTCTCTGTGCCTGCTGGAAATATGAGCGCCAGCACAAAAAAAACCTGTTCCTGGCGGAACTACCCAAGCGATTGATCCTGGCCTGTGTGGACAATACCAGTTTCAGCGGAGCCTACCCAGAGAACCCGTTTGACTTGAAACATTTCGGCATCAATTTTGTGGCCCTGCATGTGGATGGGCAACAGGTCCCAGCCACGGCCTTAACACCGAACTTTGGGCGCGCGAATTTCATTCGAGCCTATCAGAGCCTGTTTACAGCCACCGGTCAAATCAGCCAGGACGAAGGGAATATGATCAGTCGGGAGGACTACGCGAATGGATGCACGTTGTTCTGTTTCGATCTGACTCCCACCTTAGAGAACGACCATCAGCTGGCCCTCGCCAAGCAAGGCAATTTACGGTTGGAAATCCACTTTGCACGAGCCCTCCGGAGCACCGTCAATGTGATCTGCTACGCCGAGTTTGACAACATCATTCAAGTGGACAAGGCGCGCAACGTCCTGTGTGACTTGTCACCTAACATGGATACAGACCAGATAACCACCGTGCTGGAGAATGACCCAGGGACACGTATGGTCTTCCAAGGGGTGTTCGCCCGAGATGTGTTCCCATTAGACCGTATATATCCTGCTGCTTACGTTCTCAACACGGACCGGCTGGATCGGCCCGGTGAACATTGGGTAGGCGTGTACTTGACAGAACAGCAGGGCGAATACTTTGACACGTACGACCTGCCACCCCTCCATCCTGATTTAACAGACTTCATGGATCAAGGGACAGAGACGTGGTGTTGGAACAGTCAAACGTTGCAAAGCCTGGCCAGTAGCGTGTGTGGACAATATTGCTTGTTTTACCTGTACCATCGATGCCGGGGAAGAACCTTATCTACCATCGTACAGATGTTTGACGAGTACTCCAAGGCCGAGGACCGCGATGTACTCGTATATGACTGGGCCGCCCATCATTTCAATGTACAAGCCCCGTTCTGGGCTTAAGTTCTTTCAATGTACAAACCCCCTGTTCTGGGCTTAAGTTCTTTCACGAAAAGCCCCCTTTTCTGGGCTTAAGTTCTATCAATTTCAATGTACAAGCCCCCTGTTCTGGACTTCAGTTTTCACGTGGTTGTTCGCACGTTGTTGTTGTTAGTTATTATTGAATAAAAAACAAAATGAGATCTCACCAAAAAAAATCCCTGTCTTGTGTGTTTTCTTTATGAGCATAATGCATGAAGGCTATAACAGACATGTTGGGATTCGGTGAAACTGGCGTTGAACACCGTTGAGAAAGTAGCCAATCAGTGGCCTAGGATAATCCGAAATTCACCCGTGTACTTCCGGTGATACCGTGCAGGCGTGCGGCCAGATAACCCGCGCGCGCGCGCTCGCCCGGATGTTGAAAAGGTCCCGAATGTTGAAGAGGTCTCGGATGTTCTAGTACATGCATTCCATACGTCTACGGTTGAAGGAAAAATTAGAACACAGGCCCACCAAACCACGTGACCTGAGCAGCAGAATGTTGAACACGAACGGGCGGGCTAGTCCAGGCAGATGCTCCCTCACGACTGCTTCACATTGATTCCTCACTCGACTCCATCGGACCATTAGTGGCCTACCTAGACCCCAAAACGTCTATTTTCATACACTTTTCCCACAATTTCCTGTCTGCGCATGCGCAGAATGTTGAAAACGAACGACACACTAGTACAGGCGGATGCTCCCTCACGAGAGCTTCAAAATAAGACCTCATACGACACCATAGGATCATTATAGGCTCACCTAGACCCCAAAACGTCTATTTCCATACCCGTTTCCCACAATTCCCTGACTGCGCATGCGCAGAATGTTGAAAACGAACGACACACTAGTCCAGGTGGATACTCCCTCCCGAATGCTTCGCATTGATACCTCACTCGATCCAATCGGCCCACTAGTGGCCCATCTACACCCCAAAACGTCTATTTCCATACCCTTTTCCAAAAATTCCCTGTCTGAGCATGCGCAGAATGTTGAAAACGAACGACACGTTAGTCCAGGTGGATGCTCCCTCACGAATGCTTCACATTGAAAGTTTGATTAAGAATCCATCCATCGCGCAAGAATCCATCTGGAAAGTGTGGGGTTAGCCGGAAGTTAAGTGCTTGCTGGCAAAATGTGCACATGAACCGCATGTCCAACTAGGACTTTGAAAGTAATGTTCTCTGGTTGACGTATTAAGTCACGTCATATAGCCTAATGTAAGAGTTCGCGCTGTGGAATTATATGGGACCCATCATCAAGCCACTATTTCTTTATTGATGTGTGTCATTGTAAATTAAGTCTAGATCGACTTTCTCTACACATCAATCCGATCCGCGTGTTTTACTTTTTTGAGTTTTTAGTAACTCGCAGTTCAATCTCAAACATTTTGCTGCAGACGTACAGGTGAATAACTTGATCATGTATGGTCATCGATTTGGTCTCTCAGCCATAATAAAATAGTACTAAAAGACATGTATTCGATGAATTCATTATAGCAGAATTAATATTAATGTGTTAACCACGAACGGGTGATACAATCCTGTCGTTTGACGATATGAAACTAGTTGGATCACTCCACGGCACGTCTGTGAAGTATGGCTCCAAAAAACACCTGGCACCAGCCCACTCTTAATTCCGTTACTTGTTATGTATTAGTGTTAAAAATCGGCAAAAATCCAGAAAATTCACAATGCATAAATCCACCTGGCATGTCAATATTTACCTTGTGGGACATTACCAGTGGAAGTGTTGACCATGGAAATTTCAAATTCCCGCCACTGACAGCTGATTGGTGCTACAGAATGTCATTCAATCTGACTAAAACTCAGACTTAATAAACCGCTCCTCTATCGGACATGTCGCTGATTAAGATCTGGGACAGTTCCTATCTTAAATCTGTCGGGCATGTCAGACTGGCGGCCAATCACAGTCCAGCCTCAACAGGCGGAGAGGTGCCTATTGGCGCTTTCCATTTGGAGGCAACGCCAGCGTTGCTCGGGCACAGTAAATGGAACGTGCACAATCAAGGCATTGCCAGCGGCCACGCCGACTACGCGAAATGGAAAGCGCCCTATATTCAGTGGCGGGCAAGTTCAAGGGCGAGATCGAAAGTTATGGTGTGCCATGCGTGCCCGCATTAAAGCAGGAGCAACTGCAGATGCTTTCTTGCATACTACGTAAAAAGACAAATCGTAAAAAAATCTTTATGTTGCCGAGTGTACGGACGAGACGCAGAAAAATCCAACCCCCATGCAGGCGGCTGACGAAGTTTTTGCTGTCGACTCCATTTCATGAGCGATCACTTATTATTTGCTCCCCGTTGCTCTCTTTAATGACAGACCAGGTGAAAAGATCAAGGGATATTTCTTGCACTGCTGGATATATAGGTACGGTTATTTTGTTTCATAAAATCAGTTCATAACTGCATCGCAACAACAACGGAGATTAGGAGATTAGCCGTCACACTATACTACGAGGCGTCTCATTGGGCGACTATTTGACCCGGAAACTATTTGATTCGGAGTTCATCTGACGGATTTGTTATAGGAACTCTCCCAGATCTTAATCAGCGACATGTCCGATAGAGGAGCGGTTTCTTAAGTCTGAGTTTTAATCAGATTGACCCTTCACTGATCATGTCTCCATCCACCATGCTTTTCCCAAAGTGGCCCAAATCAACATCAGGAAGTACAGTTTGAAGCCTCATCTGCAATTTGAGGCTTCACTGATCATGTCTCCATGCGCCGCCGGAAATTACTTATTTCTCCATAGTTAACGATAACTTCGGCCTGTGGTTCGATACTTTTGCCATGGGAGACTTCTTCCTGAAATTCTTCTTCGGTTACAATAACTTCTCCCTGAACTTTTCCACAGGCTCGCATTGGTCAACACTATTCTCTGAACTTTAATGCTGTCTGACCACGGCATCTGTGACAAACCGCAGCATGGGGCCGGGTCATTTCGCCCCTAAATGTTTATCTTAATCCTCAGAAAAGGGGCCTGAGTCTACTAGCAATATATATTGGGTGTGAAACTCTACCGGAACATGATACAAAAAACAGCCAACATGACAGCTCTGATAATGTTAATGATATAATGTAATTTTGGAAGATTTCTTATAATTTCAAGCATTTTTATTAATGCAATTTTTCTCGGAAAATCTACATAATCCGGGAACAATTTTTACATGGTGAATATTTGGGGCAGTTGGAAGAAATATGACCAATTTCCAATTTACCCATGATCCTCCACTTTTTGTCTTTTCGTTCGATAGCGTAGAAATTTTGGTAGGACCACTCTTTGATGACTTCCTCTCCGCAATTTAGTATCATCTCCCTTGAATACGCCAATTTCTCCCTCACATCTCATGAATTCCTTCTTGAAATTTACTATCACCTCTCTTGGATACAACAATTTCTTCTTCATCTCTGGCTTCCTTCTTGAACTTTAGTATCATCTCTCTTGGATAAAATAATAAAATAATAAATAAATCAATCAATAATAATAAATCAATAAATAAATAATCTCCCTCATCTATGAGATGAATTCCTTCTTGGCTTTAGTATCATCTCCCTTTGATACAATAATTTCTCCCTCATCACTGATACCTTTGTCCCTGAACTTTAGTATCATCTCACTCGGATGCAATACTTTCTTTCTCATCTGATAAATTCGTCTCTAAACTTTAGTAACATCTCACTTGGATACAATAATTTATTTCTCATCTCTGATAACTTCTTTCTGAACTTTGGTAGCATCTCACTCGGATACAATAATTTCCTCCTCATCTCTGATAAATTAAGTTCAGAACTTTAGTATCATCTCACGCGGATACAGTAATTTCTTCCCTGATGAATTCCTTCTTAAACTTTAGCATCATATCACTTGGATACTTGGATACAACAATTTCTTACTCATCTCTGATAACTTCATTTCTGAACTTTAGCAACATTTCATTTGGATACAATAATTTCTCCTCCATCTCTAATAACTTCGGTTCTGAACTTTACAACATCTCACTTGGATACAAGTTCAGAAATAAAGTCAGAGGGGAGGAAGAAATTATTATAATTCAAGTGAGATGCTATACTCAAGTTCAAGAAAGAAATCAGGGATAAAGAAGAAATTGTTGTATCCAAGTGAGATGATACTAAAGTGCGGCAAGAGCGTCATCAAAGATGGGGAAGAAACTGTTTTGTCCACGAAAGATGGTACTAAAGTTTAGGAAAGAATTCATCAGTGATGAGGGAGAATTGTTTGTATCTTAGTCGGGTGATACTAAAATCCGGGAAGGAAGTCATCAGAGATGAGGAAGACATTGTTGTATCCCAGTGAGATGATACTAAAGTTGAGAAAGGAAGTCATCAGAGATGCGGAAGAAACTGTTGCATCCAAGTGAGATGATACTAAAGTTCAGGAACGAAGAGAAATCAGTGACGAGGAAGAAATTCTTGCATCCAAGTGAGATGTTACTAAAGTTCAGAAATGTTATCCGAGATGAAGAGGAAATTACTGTATCCGAGTGAGATAATACTAAAGTTCAGGAAGGAATTCATCAGAGATTAGGAAAAAAATTCTTGCATCCAAGTGACATTATACTAAAGTTCAAGAAGGAAGTTAGCAGATATCTCACTTGGATATAATAATTTATCTCTTATAACTTCCTTCCCGAACTTTGGTAGCATGTCCCTTGGATACAACAATTTCGTCCTCATTTCTGACGTCCTTCCCACATTTTAGTATCATCTTACTTGGATGCAAGAATTTCTCCTTCATCTTTGGTGACTTCCTTCCTTAACCTAAGTATCATCTCCCTTGGATACACCAATTTCTCCTTCATCTTTGATGACTTCCTTCCTTAACCTAAGTATCATCTCTCTTGGATACACCAATTTCTCCCTCATCTCAATTCATTCTTGAACTTTAGTATCTTCTCAGCTGGATACAAAAATTTCTCCCTTTTCTCTGAGGAGTTCCTTCTTGAACTTTAATATTGTAATTCTAATGCGTGCTCTCTGTAAAATCACCCGGGGTATTTCTATGGCCTGTCCAAGTTCAAACTCTTTCGATATAACTTTTTCCCCTCTCAACTGGGATCTGTAGAGCCAAGCAAGCACTGTGTATTGGTACCTCAAATGTACTACTAATACCAAACGGAAATAAAACTGTTACTCCGGTGTGTGTGTCTTTTCCTTCATTCCATACCACCTTCGGATTATTAGCATCACAAAGTCATAAGTAAATTCAAAGGAGAACAAGTTTCATTTATTCGTAATGTATAGGCTGTATATGATCCAATACCATAACACAGTAATTCCCATATAATCCAATACTGCATGTATATGGGCAGTGACTCCTTACTGGAAGTAGGCTACCCTTATGATGATACATTATAGGTAGGGCTGTGAGTGGATAGCTATTCTGCAGGTTGGGTAAATATAGCTGCATGCATTATAATAGGCGGGTATACACTTTCCTATACCCTCAATGGATACTGGTATATGAAACTCTGTAGTGCACTTTATTAGTATATATCCAGATCACGGTAAATCCCGGACTGCATGTTATAGCCCATCCGTACCTGACAAAATCCAGTTAGCTATCTGATCCAGTCCCCCTTCGCAGCTGCTTTTATAGACTCTGATCACGTGCCTATATGTTAGCCAATCAAAATACAATACCTTCGTCAGAGCAAAACGAGAACGGAACTATTTAACATTTCAATTGTAAGTATATAATTATCCAGCAAGATTTGTGTAGAGCTTACAGCAAATATAAGGAGCGTTTTTCTTTAACTTTTAACAGATACCATTATTTTGTATGGCAAAGAACACAGTAAAAACCGCTCCAACACTTTAGACTTGTGCAACCCAGTGGCTACGTATGTTGGCGAGCAAAAATCGAGCTTGCCATGTTCTCAACAAATCCCTACCAAAATATTTACATAGCTAGTGTCTCTTGTGGTAAACTGGGGAGCGTTTTAATCATAGAGTAATATGTCACAATAAATTCTACTTACTTCAGTTAGTTTAACGATACGCTCTTTATAAAAATGTAATGAAACAGTTTTCCAGCATATTTCGCTTCGTGCGTATGGAAATATCAACAAAATAGTGCGCCCATCTTTAGCTGCACGAATGCGTATTTTACGTTAACAGAGACCATAAACATCAGTAAATCCAACAACATAACCAGATTTAGTCAAATATGTACAGTTCATGTGCTAAATCCTAAAGAATTAAGTAATAATAGTTCTGGATTCATCATAGTAGGTCACGTCATGTAGACGGACAAAAACAACATGGCCGCATGGGCGAGGAGAGGGCTGAATTAAACACGTCGTGTACCGATAAAATGAAGTTACGAAAGGTCATCAACATTATCCCTAAAGGATAAAGTTCCAGCAGGTAACAGTTCATTATAGTCTCATTCAGGAATGTCAGTTCTTCACAAGAGTTAAAGTTCCGGACAAAACGTGTTGTCATGTAACAACAACAACATCATGGTATAGTAAGTGTCCTCGTGCAGGGAAGCCACAGAATAGATCAACAATATACAGTTACGTATATTACAATATCAACTTCCTCTTCATCTCTGATAAATTCATTTCAGAACAATAGTATCATCTCCCTTGGATATAATAATTTATTCCTCATCTCTGATAACTTTCATTTTGAACTTTGGTAGCATCTCACTCGGATACAATAATTTCCTCTTCATCTCTGATGAATTCATTTCAGAACAATAGTATCATCTCCCTTGGATACAATAATTTATTCCTCATCTCTGATAACTTTTTTTTAACTTTGGTAGCATCTTACTCGGATACAATAATTTCCTCTTCATCTCTAATAAATTTATTTCAAAACAATAGTATCATCTCCCTTGGATACAATAATTTATTCCTCATCTCTAATAAATTGTTTTTGGAACTTTGGTAACATCTCACTCGGATACAATAATTTCCTCTTCATCTCTGATAAATTCCTTTCTGAGCCTTAGTATCATCTCACATGTATACAATAATTACTTCTTCATTTCTGATGAATTCCTTCTTGAACTTTAGCATCATATCACCTGGATACAATAATTTTTTCTTCATCTCTGTGACTTCCTTACTGAAATTTAGTATCATATATCTTGGATACAATAATTTCTTTTTCATCTCTGATGAATTCCTTCTTGAACTTTAGCATCATCTCACTTGGATACAATAATTTCTTCCTCGCAGATGACTTCCTTTCTCAACCTCACATGGATACAGCAAATTTTTCCTCAGTCTCCCTGATAACTTCATTTACGAACTTATAACATTTCACTTGAATTCAAATTCAGAAATGAAGTTGTCAGAGATGGGGAAGAATTTGTTGTATCCAAGTAAAATGATACTTAGGTTTAGGAAGGAAGTCGTCAAAGATGAAGAAGAAATTCTTGCATCCAAGTGAGATGATGCTGAAGTACGGGAAGCGACGTCAATGTAAATTAAGATGGGGAAGAAATTGTTTTATCCACGTAAGATGGGTACTAAAGTTCAGGGAAGTTATTCATCAGTGATGAGGAGAATTCTCTTGTATCCTAGTCACATGATTACTAAAGTTCGAAGGAAGTCAACAGAGATGAGGAAGAAATTTCATCTGAGGGAAATTATACTAAAGTTGAGAAAGGAAATCAACAGTGATGCGGTAAATTGTTGCATCCAGTTGAGATGATCTGAACTTTAAAGTGATGAGGAGGAAATTATTGTATCCATGAAGATGATATTATTGCATCCAAGTGAGATGCTATTAAAATCAGAGATGAGGGAGAAATTATTGTATCCAAGGAAGGTGATACGAAAGTTTAAGAAGGAAAAAAACTTTTTGCATCAAAGAAGGACATGCCTCAGGGATCTGATATAACCCCATTCCTCATGGATCTGATATAACACCATCCCTCAGGGATCTGATATAACTCCATCTTTCAGGGATCTGACATAACTCCATCCCGCAGGGATTTGATATAATTCCATCCCTCAGGGATCTGATATAACTCCATCCCTCAGGGATTTGATATAAATCCATTTTTCAGGGATCTCATATAACACCATACCACAGGGAACTGATAAATCCCTGGTAACTCCATCCCTCATCCCTGATAACTCCATCGCTGATAACTCCATCCCTCATCCCTCCATCGCTCATCACTCCATCCCTCATAACTCCATCCCTCATCCCTGATCGCTCCATCCCTGATCATTCCATCCCTCATCCCTGATCACTCATCCCTCATCACTCCATCGCTCATCCCTCATCAATCCATCGCTGATAACTCCATCCCTCATCCCTCATAACTCCATCCCTCATCACTCCATCCCTCATAACTCCATCCCTCATACCTGATCACTCCATCCCTGATCACTCCATCTCTCATCCCTGATCACTCATCCCTCATCACTCCATCGCTCATCCCTCATCACTCCA
Organism: Hanleya hanleyi; assembly: GCA_036873755.1. Lineage (NCBI taxonomy): Eukaryota > Metazoa > Mollusca > Polyplacophora > Lepidopleurida > Hanleyidae > Hanleya > Hanleya hanleyi. Next base: position 25,451 of record JAVTVY010053466.1, read on the forward strand.
TCCCTCATCACTCCCTCCATCTCCATCTCTCATAACTCCATCCATCTCCATCCCTCATCTCTCCATCCATCATCTCTCCATCCATCTCCATCTCTCCATCCATCTCCATCCCTCCATCCGTCTCCATCTCTCCATCCATCTCCATCCCTCCATCCCGCATCTCTCCATCCATCTCCATCCATCCATCCGTCATCTCTCCATCCATCTCCATCCATCCATCCCTCATCTCTCCATCCATCTCCATCCCTCATCTCTCCATCCATCTCCATCCCTCATCTCTCCATCCATCTCCATCCATCCATCCCTCTCCATCCATCCATCCCTCATCTCTCCATCCATCTCCATCCCTCATCTCTCCATCCATCTCCATCCCTCATCTATCCATCCATCTCCATCCCTCATCTCTCCATCCATCTCCATCCCTCATCTCTCCATCCCCTCATCTCTCCATCTCTCCATCCCCTCATCTCTCCATCCCCTCATCTCTCCATCCCCTCATCTCTCCATCTCTCCATCTCTCCATCCGCTCATGTCTCCATTCCTCCATCCCCTCATCACTCCATCCCTCCATCCCCTCATCTCTCCATCCCTCCATCCCCTCATCTCTGATAACTCCATCCTCTCATCCCTGATAACTCCATCATCTCATATCTGATAACTCCATCCCTCATCTCTCCATCCATCTCCATCCCTCATCTCTCCCTCCATCTCCATCCCTCATTTCTCTCTCCATCTTCATCCCTCATCTCTCCATCCATCTCCATCCCTCATCTCTTCATCCATCTCCATCCCTCATCTCTCCATCCATCTTCTCTCCATCCCTCTCCATCTCCATCCCCTCATCTCTCCATCCCCTCATCTCTCCATCCCCTCATCTCTCCATCTCTCATCTCTCCATCTCTCCATCCCCTCATCTCTCCATCCCTCCATCCCCTCATCTCTCCATCCCTCCATCCCCTCATCTCTCCATCCCTCCATCCCCTCATCTCTGATAACTCCATCCTCTCATCCCTGATAACTCCATCATCTCATCTCTGATAACTCCATCCCTCATCTCTCCATCCATCTCCATCCCTCATCTCTCCCTCCATCTCCATCCCTCATTTCTCTCTCCATCTTCATCCCTCATCTCTCCATCCATGTCCATCCCTCATCTCTTCATCCATCTCCATCCCTCATCTCTCCATCCATCTCCATCCCTCATCTCTCCATCCATCTCCATCTCCATCCCCTCATCCCTCCATCCCCTCATCTCTCCATCCCTCCATCCCCTCATCTCTCCATCCCTCCATCCCCTCATCTCTCCATCCGCCATCCCCTCGTCTCTCAGCCCTCCATCCTCATCTCTCCATCCCTCCATCCCTCATCTCTCCATCCCTCCACATCCCCCCCCTCATCTCTCCATCCCTCCATCCCTCATCTCTCCATCCCTCCATCCCCTCATCTCTCCAACCCTCCATCCCCTCATCTCTCCATCCCTCCATCCCCTCATCTCTCCATCCCTCCATCCCCTTATCTCTCCATCCCTCCATCCCCTCATCTCTCCATCCCTCCATCCCCTCATCTGTGATAACTCCATCCTCTCAACCCTGATAACCCCATCCCTCGTAACTCCATCCCTCATAGCTGATAACACCATCCCTGATAACTCCATCCCTGGTAACTCCATCCCTCATCCCTGATAACTCCATCGCTGATAACTCCATCCCTCATCCCTCCATCCCTCATCACTCCATCCCTCATCACTCCATCCCTCATCCCTGGTCACTCCATCCCTGATCACTCCAT
>JAVTVY010053467.1:0-25190 GCA_036873755.1 Hanleya hanleyi
CGGATGTTACTGCTCGGGTAAAAGTATCGAACTTGGTCTGTCTCCTTATGCTGCAGCACATAACCAAACGCCAGATTTAATTTGAAGGACGTAGCTTGGTCATTGAAGATGGCTTCCACGTAGCTGCGTAAACGGTCGAGGTCGGTCAGCCGGAAATTGTAGATATCTTGAATAGGGCGATGACGGTGGAAACAGCGCCGGATCATGGGCCAATGGCGCCGATAGATTTCACTCACAGGATGGTCTGCGTGTAACAGATCGCTAGGAACATTTATGGGCTCGTCCTCGAAGTGTACTGTGCCCCCCACGTCGTACAACAGCTGGCCCAAGGTCTTATCGTCGGAATTTGACTGTTGAATTAGGGCGACATCATCATCATCGGCCCTCGTGCGATGGGTGGGAATTCCCGCTATCTCGATCCTGGTGCCTACGGGCTCCTCTACCTGCAAACCTGGCTGCGGAACAGGGTGTCGTGTGCGTTGGTGTCGCAGCAACTGACTGGTCAGTTTGAAATGCCGACCACATTCTTCGCATGGACGCTTGGGTACTTCATGGCGTGCACGTGTGTGGCGCTGTAAATGATCCGGGCGCTGAAACGACAGTGTACATATCGTACAGCTATACCGGGCGGTTCCTTCGTGCTTGGTAGCCTCATGGCGGCGCAAATCGTGCAGACGAGTGAATGATTTTGAGCACGTAGTACAAGTGAACATCTTGGTGGCTGACAGAGTGTCTGATGAAACGGCCAGGCCGCTCCCCTTTTATAGCACGCTAGCTGGTGATCTATTTTTAGCACACTCAGTTCAAGTACCTCCAAGTCGAGGACCGAGATGTACTGGTGTACGACTGAGCCGCATTGCGCGCGCGTGTGTGTGTGTTTGTGTTTATCCGTGCACAATGTCGAAATACGCTCTCTCCGGAAACTTCCTCTCAGCGCATCAATATGCCCAGACCCATTCAATATATACACAACCAAGAGACATCATCAACAACAGGCACATTGCGTAATACACGTTTTATTATCCGCACTCACACAGACACGTAGGCGCCAGACCAGGTGTTCACGGTTTGGCACGATGGCAGCTGGCACGGTGCCAAACCGTGACGTCAGCGAAGAATTTTTCCTTCGCGGAGTAGCGGAGCCAGGTGTACGGCACGTGAGCTCGCTCACACAGACACGTAGGCGCCAGACCAGGTGTTCACCGTTTGGCACGATGCCAGCTCAATATTTGTCATGTATTATACAATGATGAGTGTGTGTATGCGTGTGTGTGTGTGTGCGCGTGTGTATGTATGCATGTGTGTGTGTGTGTATATACGTCTGTGTGTAGGCGTGTGTATGTGTCGCCGTGTGCCATGATACAGACAGATGAGAGGAAGAAGGATCTACACGTTCACAAGTGTTCCTATAGTCCGGAAGTAACCTTTGACCCCTGCGCTGCTCGGAAGTGACGTCATCGTACGCAGGCGCACACACACACACATAGCTGGTGCAACCGTACCCTGGTGTACCCTATGCCCTACGGGCTATAGGGTATAGGGTGCGCCAGCTGTTTGTGTGTGTGTGTGTGCGCGCGCGCCTGCGTACGATGACGTCACTTCCGAGCAGCGCAGGGGTCAAAGGTTACTTTCGGACTATAGGAACACTTGTGAACGTGTAGATCCTTCTTCCTCTCATCTGTCTGTATCATGGCAAACGGCGACACACACAAACCTACACACAGACGTATACACACACACACACACACACACACACATGCATACATACACACGCACACACACACGCACGCATACACACACTCATCATTGTATAATATATGACAAATATTGAGCTGCCGTCGTGCCAAACCGTGAACACCTGTTCCGCAGCCACGTTTGCAGGTAGAGGAGCCCGTAGGCACCAGGATCGAGATAGCGGGAACTCCCACCCATCGCACGATGGCCGATGGTGATGATGTCGCCCTAATTCAACAGTTAAATTCCGATGATAAGACCTTGGGCCAGCTGTTGTACGACGTGGAGGGCACAGTACACTTCGAGGACGAACCCATAAATGTTCCTAGCGATCTGTTACACGAAGACCATCCAGTGAGTGACATTTATCGGCGCCATAGGCCCATGATCCGGCACTGTTTCCACCGTCATCGCCCTATTCAAGATATCTACAATTTCCGACTGACCGACCTCGACCGTTTACGCAGCTACGTAGAAGCCATCTTCAATGACCAAGCTACGTCCTTAAAATTAAACCTGGCGTTTGGTTATGTGCTGCAGCATAAGGAGACAGACCCAAGTCCGATACTTTTACCCGAGCAGTAACATCCGGGTATTTGACCAACCGTTTACCATCACGGGTAGGGCGTCGCTAGAGACGATGCTGCACCAAGTGGACCAATTGGATGTCTTGGAATGGGCCCAACAACAACGCCTCAACATCAAGTGGATAGTGGAGAGGGTGACCAATGCCACGTTTTTCGTTACCAAGCTGACCGATCGCCCCATCGGTTGAACGCGCCACCCGTGCACTGATGAATACCATAACATGCCGTACATACTCTATATTTCTACATGCTGATCGTTGACCTGAGCTCAGTAAACAATTGTACCTAATGTGACGGTGCGTCATAATAAAACATGGTGTTTAATATTTCAATTTGTTTGCTGTGTACATACCCAGGGCGGCTCCCCCAGCCTGGGTATTATGTATCATTGGGGATAATAAACTGTATGAACATTGCTGAACTTGTTGTTATTCATGACCACCGCTATCCGATTGCATAATACAGAGCAGATATGGTATAATACAGCACAGATTTGGTATAATACAGAACAGATACTCTATAATACAGCACACAACATATATTGTATAATACAGGACAGATATTGTATAATACAACACAGATATGGTATAATTCAGGACAGGTATGGTATTGTAACGAATTTTCTGATTGGTCGACTGATAGTGTGTCTTGTATCAAGTTAGTTTGCTGCCACCAGTGACGTAAGGTGTCACGACCCTCGCAGAAATCCCATAGTCATGAAAAGAGCCTTCCTACAGACCGAAATTACTAGCCCACCCATATGCTGTAGGTCACAGATCGTCTCATAGGCTTCTGGCTCTTCTCTCTCATAGTATCACCATGGTAACGTCTATCTCATTTAGAAGGCGCTCGTTACATGGGTTCGCCTCTATTCATCAAATACTCATGGTAAGTTGAGTTGGTAAGGTGGGTCATTCACTTTTAACCCAGCCAGAGGATACATCAGCAAAGCATTACGGAGAGTCTTAATTTCAAAGGTTACACTTAATAGATGAATGAAATAACTACTGAAAGATGGAGTCAACACCAAATTTCCAGTTTCAAAGAATAGTAATTATATTCTTATTTACAAAGTGCTTTTATATATACATGTATTTTACAAGATTCATCTTTGTACAAATTCACCGGGTCAATTCACCGAAGCGTAAACCGATTTCATATGGTGCAGGAGCACCCGATAAAGTAGATATTTCGTACGGTGGCTGAACTCGTCTGTGATAGAATTTAGCCCTCTCCTAAATAAATCATACACTACTTGTATCAAAAAGGCTGCATTAATTATTATACCAAAAGAAAAAGAATAACAACAGATTTTAAAATAATAACATTCCTTCAAGGACACTCGAACCATGATTTCCTCTATCGAGGTAGAATATCAAAGGTATTCCCAGTGTCACTTAAGCCAGTTCTCCTGAATCACTAAAGTGACCAACCTGCAGTACTGAACAACTGGTTTTTGATACCCTAAAGACATGTAACCGCTCCCGCCGTCTAAGGATAGCACTACCTAGTCCACGATCCACCTGCAGCTCCTGATAGGTAACTCTTACTCTATCCTGCAGTGCCGTCTAAGCAATCCTGGCATCTCCCTATGGTCGGGCTACTCAATCGTAGGATACATCTCTCAGTATTACACAACATCGATAGTAGATTTACAAGACAAAACCTGGTCCACCTGCAGTACTTAAGGTACCTGTACTGCAGTTTCATCTCCGGAAACAGGCATATCCTGGTTCGAATATCCTTTAAAGGATATTAACTATTCAAATTGGAATATAACTACACCAAAGTAAACTAATACAGATTTTATTATTCTGTTGGTTTCGTAATAGTTAAAATGAAGTATCCTTAAGGATATTTATCAATATAACAGCTTCTAATTTGATTTATATCAAATAGACAAGTATCCTGCAGGATAGTACCACTTAAGTATCCTTAAGGATATGTGACATTCCTTCGTATCTAGTATCCTTAAGGATATATGATATCCTGACTTCTTGGGTATCCTTAAGGATATATAGTATCCTTAAGGATATTTGGTATCCTTAAGGATATATGATATCCTGACTTCTTGGGTATCCTTAAGGATATCTGGTATCCTGACTTCTTGGGTATCCTTAAGGATATATGGTATCCTGACTTCTTGGGTATCCTTAAGGATATATAACCTGACATCTATAGTATCCTGAAGGATATTGGACCCGACATCTTTGATATCCTTAAGGATATATATCCTGACATCTTCAGTATCCTGAAGGATATATGACCTGATATTTATGATATCCTGAAGGATATATGGCCTGACATCTATGATATCCTTAAGGATATATATCCTGACATCTACAGTATCCTGAAGGATATATGGCCTGACATCTACAGTATCCTGAAGGATATATGGCCTGACATCTATGGTATCCTGATATATATATCCTGACATCTATGGTATCCTTCCATTCGCCACTGTAGGATACCTCAACATGAAGGATATTCACTTTGGTAAAACACCATCCTGAAGGATACCACTTGTCAGCTATTTTCGTTATACGATGTAGGATGACATATATATACATTTGTATGTCTATAATCTCTTGCCGTGGCAAGTTGATCATACCTCGTCAAGAACAAGGGGCAGAATGCCCAGATCTTACCTTACATGAACTTCATATAGGCCGCCGAATGATGTAGAGATCACATGGCATACGTACCGTGATTTCATTGGCAGAGCCAATCAGAATTCAAACACTGGCGTTTGACAGCTTTACAAGGCCATATTTTAGTAAAGAACAAGACCTCAAAATATGAATAATCTCTAACTTTAGAAAAATAATTAGTATGGAAACATAAATTACATAATCCCCAACATTTATTGATATAAATATAGGAACGCACAAATGCGTAATTTGAATCCCAAATACTAATCGAGCGCACAGAGCTAGTTCCAACGAAGTCTCCGTGGACGAAACAATGTGACAAAACTACACGTCTACGAAAGAAATAAAGGAAATCCACACTTCCTCACCGACATTTCCAGGTAAAGTGCGACCTCCGCTTACACAGTACATATTCATTTAAGATCTAAAACTATTACAGACGCTGTAATCGATCATAACCAGACAAAACGAAAACTGGCACCGCGATAACACCACTAATGTTAACTCGGCCGAAACGGACATAACACTTTCCATACGAGCAAAATTTATGCATATATAACGTATTTGACAAAGTCAACGTATCGAAAATTCGTCACACTACCCCCTCCCTGCATTTGTGCGTCCCTGCACAAAAATATAATCACTGAACCCAATGGCTAGGAGAAAATTGTGATACCGAAAGGTAAACTATTGTATTCAAATAGGTTTTTTTTTTAAGTCATTGAAATACATACACAACAACAATCGCAAAAATATCAGTCAACCTAATGTTGAATATGATGTTCAGATAATATAGTCCGTAAATTTAACTGTACAGGCTTACCACTCGCAAGTAAAATCCAACATGAATAAGGTAAGTGTCCATTTTTAATAATCCAGTACTGGTAAGTACTTCACTGTCCGTGGTATATCCAGAATACAATATCTCAAATTCCAAAAATTAGTAATTAACGTTCCGAACAATTCAGCAACAGTTCACGTATGTACAGCAAGTGGTCCTGCTAACTGGAATAGGCTAAAATATTTGATTTAATGCCAAAAGATTCCCTAAATATTCTTCTCAGTTGCAGAACTCACTTGAATGGGGCATTCTCATCCATCATGATGGATGCATGATTTCCAGAGCCATGACAGATGTCACACCCCAGGTCTGTACATATCCAAATCCCATATCCCGTAGATGTTGTGGCATCGACTGTGGTGGAAGATGATATCATTGGTGATGTGGACACATCCTGCCTGGCAATCTTTGGACTTGGGCTGGTGCTCCTGTCGATGGTGGAAACATGTTGGTATTGTGTCTCATTATCTCGGGTCAATGGTTTTGATGGATTAACCATGGTAGCTGACATCTCCGTTTGTGTATGGGTAGTGTGCTTTGGCATACGCCTGGTGTCCCGGAGGATATCCTCATACATGGTGATCCCATTGGGATAAATTATGGTACGGTGGATCTTCTCCATGCATGGATAGGGCACCTGATGGTATTGGCCCTTGCCTGCTGTTGGTATTGGCGGCATCACAGGAATTGTGGACGAGTCACCTTGGATGTACGGTATTCCAATGGCTGTGGGCATCTCTGGTATGGTATCTAAGATGACTGTCCGTATGGCGTCGGGATTTGGTTCCGGATCATGAGAAATTGGCGTATAATTGCTGGCTTCCGAAATCGGGCTGTAAACTGTCTGCATTTGACTGGACAAATCCAATGGCTCATCTTCATTTGGTTCAGTTTGTGTCAGTGATGTGATCTCCGGATCTTCCATGGTCTTTCATCTGGTCTTTGTTTTTTGGTTGTTTTGGTACGGTCACCAGACTTCTTGGCACCGGACTTTCCCAAATGCCGTCTTCTTATGTGCTCCTTCAGGTTATCTCGCCTGCTGTAAACTCTGTCACACTGTAGACAGTTAAACTTGGGGGGAGCCTTCTCACAAATAAGTTGATGCCTGTAATAATTTGATCTGGCTGTAAAGGTGCCCTTGCACACATCACACGTGAACAGCATGGTGATCTGTGTGTTGATTCTGGTATAAAATAGACAGAATAGACACATGAGAATATGACAGACTTCTTTCTAGAAATCTATTCTAGAACCCCTTCTACGCTTGAATGATTAGACCTGGTTTGTTAGATTCCCCAAGAATTTGCCTGGATACCCAGTTCAGCCATCGTACGGGTTGTCTAGTTATCCGTCCCGACCGTGTTCGCCGTTCGGAAGATTTCTCGTCTTGTTCCACTCGCACGCACGACTCGCTCGTTGGGCTCCTCTCTGGCGTCTCAGAACCCATGTTCACCTGTGTACCCTTGCTGGGGTTACCCGTCGGAATATCCCAGCGTACGAACTTCGTGCCAAGGTAAGGCTTCAACCGATTGAAATGCACTACCTTTGACTTTGACATCTGACTTCTCTGTATGCGATAGATAGTGTCATCAATACAACCAATGACGAGATAAGGGCCCTCCCAAGCACACGACAGTTTGGTCGACAGTCCCTTCTTTCTCATGGGGTTGTACAACCAAACAATATCGCCACGTTTGAATGGTTTACCGAACTTACACCGGTCATAATTTCGCTTTTGTATCGCTTGCTTAGCTTTAGAGTGAGACCGTGCTCGCTCGTACGCGACTTCAAGCCTCTCACGCAAAATCTGAGGATACTTCTCTGTCTCAATCTCTTCAATATATGGGGGTAAGCCAGTTACTAAATCCAAGGGCAACTCAATGTCGCGCCCTAACATCATGCGATTTGGTGTCTCTCCAGTCGTCTCATGCACCGAGCTACGGTAAGCCATCAAAGCAAATGGAAGTTGCTCATCCCAATCAGCTTGGTTTTTATCTACCATCATGGCGAGTCGGGTTTCAAGGGTGCGATTAAATCGCTCCACCATGCCATCTGACTGAGGATGCAGGGGAGTCGTTCTGGTCTTCTCCATTCCCAGTAATTGGCACACTTCCTGAAACAGTCTGGACTCATAATTCCTACCCTGGTCAGAATGAATTTGCCTGGCTGCACCAAACCTACAAATGAACTCGGTTACTATTTTATCTGCGACAGTGGATGCTTCCTGGTTAGGAATGGCGTATCCTTCTACCCATTTGGTAAAATAATCGCTTACCAAAAGAATGTATTTATTTCCCGAGTTAGATACTGGAAGAGGTCCCAAGATGTCTGTGGCCAACCGTTCCATTGGCATACCAACTCTATACTGTCGTAATGGAGCTCTTGGTCTCTTCGATGGTGTCTTTTTAGCAGCACAAATATCACACTCTTTGCACCACTGTTCCACATCCTTTGTCATGCCAACCCAGTAGAATCTCTGTTTCAGCTTAGGAACAACTTTCCTTGCTGAGAAGTGTCCTGACGTCTTTGAAGCATGTAGTCCATTGAACACTTCCTTTTGATAATGCCCAGGAAGTACTACCTGCCACTGTTGATGGTTATCTGTTTCCCAAAGTCGACAAAGTACTCCATTTTGAAAATCCAAACGGTTCCACTGTTTCCAATACGTTTTGATAGCATCGCTCTCTCCAGAAACTTCTGTCCAAGGAGGACGATCGTTGCTGCAAAGCTTATGTCTGATTATCCAGGACAATTTGCTGTCTTCTGTCTGTGCTTTGATCAGACTCGATGAATCCCACTCATCATCAGCAGCAATGGCGAATACATTTCTAGTTGCCATACGAGAAATCTGTGTTTTAACTTCTGTGTCAGCCCAATCCTCTTCGTTTGAAAGAACATCACTAAACGCTGATGGTTCCAGTTCAACAGGTTTCACAACTTTGTTCACAGCCAACACATGCATTGTATCGTCGGGAGTGTAGTTGTAATATCCCAGCTTCTCACAATGTTGACAAGCTCCTCTGGACATTGCATCAGCATTTTGATGTTGCTTACCAGGACGATACCTGATGTCGAAATCATAGGTCCCAAGTACACCCAACCATCTAGCCATCTGACCCTCTGGCTCTTTAAATGTCATCAACCATCTTAGTGCGCAATGGTCTGTCCTAATTATGAAGTGTCTTCCATATAAGTATTGCTTGAAATACTTCACAAAATATACCACTGCAAGAAGCTCACGTCTGGTGACGCAGTAATTCCGTTCTGTCTTACTAAGGCTCTTACTTGCATAAGCAATCACTTTTTCGACTCCATCTTGTTGTTGTGACAACACAGCGCCAATGCCATAAGCGCTGGCATCAGTATCGAGGAAATACTCTCCAACTTCGCATGGATAGGCCAGTATAGGTGACTGTGTCAAGTGAGACTTCAAGGTGTGAAAAGAATCATCACATTCCTTGGTCCAAGTGAAAGATCTCCCCTTCTCTGTAAGACGATGTAATGGACGAGCGATACCAGCAAAGTCCTTGATGAAGCGCCTGTAATAAGATGTAAGACCCAAAAAGCTTCGGACTTCATGGACATCTTTTGGAGTGCACCACTTTCTCACTGCCTCTACCTTCTCTGGATCGGTAGAAATTCCATCCTCCGATACAACATGTCCAAGATATTTCACTGCCTTCTGGAAGAAATGGCATTTCTTCGCTTTCAACTTCAAACCAGCCTCTCTCAACCTGGACAAGATTTCGACTAGATTTGAAATGGCCTCATCCAATGTTCGCCCATACACAATGATATCATCTAAGTACACCAAGCACGACTTCCACTGCACTCCAGCTAGGATCATCTCCATGAGTCTCTCAAAGGTTGAAGGCGCATTACAGAGCCCGAATGGCATCACATTGAATTGAAATAAGCCACCTCTTGTAACAAAGGCAGTTTTCTTCTTTGCGTCGTCATCTAGAGAAACTTGCCAGTAGCCACTGGCCAAGTCTAGAGTTGAGAACCATTTTGCTCCTTGGAGAGCATTCAATGAATCGTCGATTCTCGGAATGGGATAAGCGTCCTTTACTGTTACATCGTTCAAACGACGATAATCAACGCAAAATCGAATAGATCCATCTTTCTTTGTAACAAGAACAATAGGTGACGCCCATGGACTAGTTGATCGTTCAACCACACCACGATTTTCCATGTCTTCAATGAGTGTATCAACTTCTGCCTGCTTTTGGAATGGCAATCGTCTGAAAGCCTGCCTAAGAGGTGGTGCACTACCAGTGTCAATATGATGTCTAACACCCTTCGCACATCCCAGGTCAGCGTCGGACTTAGCAAATGTGTCTCCAAATCGGTTCAGTAAAGAAGCCACCTTCTGTTTGCTTTCGTCATTCAGATCAACAGTACTTCTCGTATACAGGTCTTGTAAATGTGGAGGTATGGCTACCTCTCCCAAATCAATTTCATTCACTTGCACTTGACCACTGGATATATCAAGAGAGTTTGTAGCTTCTGACAGAAGAACGGTTTCGCATCGGCTTACAGTCTCTAATTTCCCCATGGTTGTATCTTTATGGACTACAACTGGCTCTGGACTGGTATTCAGCACCCTGACTGGGTACATCTCCCTCTCAGTATCCAATAGTACACGACCAACCACCAGATTATCCAAAGAAGTACGTGGTTCCACCACTGCCCATTTGCCACATGTCACAACAGATGTAGATTGACATGGCAGTACTACTTCAGTCCCTGGAGGTATCGTGGTCTGTTCAGCAAGCACAAGACGACATGATTTAGTTTCCTCCCCAAGTCTCTGACAAGCAATCTGTTCATCTCCACATGTCAGACTTCCGCTTTTGGGGTGTATGCGTACATCATAGCTACAAAGAAAATCCATTCCAAGAATGGCATCCGTTTGGATATCAGCTATCATCACTGTAATCACCATTGGATTAGACATTATCCCTATATCCACTTGACACTGTCCATAAACAGTAAGAGGTTTACCATCTGCAGCCCATAAAGAAATGGGTGAATGTTCCAACTGGGGTTTCTGATTAGAAGGTATCTTCTGATACATCTTCGAAGAAAGGATTGTTACACAAGAACCGGTATCAATCAAAAAATTTACATTAACTCCAACAACACAACCACTAACATAAAAACCAGAATCGACAGCAAAAACAACTTTATTTGCTTCTTCTCTATGTACAGTTTCATCATGGTGAGGCATCTCTGTATTACAGCTGACTGAACTCTTGCCTCCCGATTCAGTCACCACTAGTTTTCCTGTGTCCTCTGGTGTAACCCTTTCCCAGATCCATTTTCTTTCAAATCAGGATTTTGCTGGGTCAGGAAAGGACACCCACTTCTGTAATGTCCTTTGTTTCTGCAGAAATAACATTCCACCTCCGAAAGAGGACGACGCTTGAACTGCTTACGTTCTTCCTGACTTCCGCATGACCTGAGTAAAGCCTGAAGCTGCTGTTCAATTTTTGACAACCTTTGGCTCGTTTGTTCAGAGACTGCATCAATTTCCCGAACATGCTTCCTAGTAGACTGTTCATTTCGACCTGCTTCTATCTTCCTGAAACCTTCAACTTCTAATGCAAGTGTAACAGTTTGTTCCAAGTTCACAGGCTTTCCCTGGTAGATTCTCATCCGGGCCTCTGTGTCGTCTAAAGCATCAACAAAATGTGTCTTTGCCAGACGATCTCTCTGAGCAGGCGTCATGTCAGGATATGCCAGATCAGCCAGTTTTCTAATAGACTGCCCTAATTCTCTTAAACCTTCGCCACGGCCTCTACGTCGGCTTCTCAACTCTGCAAGGTATAGCTCTGCTTGTTCCCCGGGCCCAAAGCGAGTTGTCAATACATGTGTCAACTGGTCAAAGTCATTCTGTTCATTTGTTGTTAAACTGCAGGCTATTTGTCTGGCAGGTCCACGTAAATGAGTGAAAAGATAATTGGCCTTCTCACGTTGTCCCCAGTGATTTATCTTCGCTATGGTGTTAAACACGCTCAGGTAGTCCATCCATGAGCCATCTCCAGAAAAATTTTCTGGCCTCATACTCAGCTTCTTTGGGCGCCCCTCATCTCCACCACCTATATGGTTATCATCTTCATCAGATGCCGGTGAAAAGGCACCTCTCCGAGGACCTCGAACATAGGGCTGGAACTCAATTTCTTCTTCTGCTTCATTTACGTCAACAACCTCAGTGGAATAGTCAGCTGTATCTTTACCCGCCATCATTGTGTCTTGCCAACAAAAGAAATACAACATGGACATCCCATAATGCTTTGCTAATCCCACCGCTGCCACCAATTGTAACGAATTTTCTGATTGGTCGACTGATAGTGTGTCTTGTATCAAGTTAGTTTGCTGCCACCAGTGACGTAAGGTGTCACGACCCTCGCAGAAATCCCATAGTCATGAAAAGAGCCTTCCTACAGACCGAAATTACTAGCCCACCCATATGCTGTAGGTCACAGATCGTCTCATAGGCTTCTGGCTCTTCTCTCTCATAGTATCACCATGGTAACGTCTATCTCATTTAGAAGGCGCTCGTTACATGGGTTCGCCTCTATTCATCAAATACTCATGGTAAGTTGAGTTGGTAAGGTGGGTCATTCACTTTTAACCCAGCCAGAGGATACATCAGCAAAGCATTACGGAGAGTCTTAATTTCAAAGGTTACACTTAATAGATGAATGAAATAACTACTGAAAGATGGAGTCAACACCAAATTTCCAGTTTCAAAGAATAGTAATTATATTCTTATTTACAAAGTGCTTTTATATATACATGTATTTTACAAGATTCATCTTTGTACAAATTCACCGGGTCAATTCACCGAAGCGTAAACCGATTTCATATGGTGCAGGAGCACCCGATAAAGTAGATATTTCGTACGGTGGCTGAACTCGTCTGTGATAGAATTTAGCCCTCTCCTAAATAAATCATACACTACTTGTATCAAAAAGGCTGCATTAATTATTATACCAAAAGAAAAAGAATAACAACAGATTTTAAAATAATAACATTCCTTCAAGGACACTCGAACCATGATTTCCTCTATCGAGGTAGAATATCAAAGGTATTCCCAGTGTCACTTAAGCCAGTTCTCCTGAATCACTAAAGTGACCAACCTGCAGTACTGAACAACTGGTTTTTGATACCCTAAAGACATGTAACCGCTCCCGCCGTCTAAGGATAGCACTACCTAGTCCACGATCCACCTGCAGCTCCTGATAGGTAACTCTTACTCTATCCTGCAGTGCCGTCTAAGCAATCCTGGCATCTCCCTATGGTCGGGCTACTCAATCGTAGGATACATCTCTCAGTATTACACAACATCGATAGTAGATTTACAAGACAAAACCTGGTCCACCTGCAGTACTTAAGGTACCTGTACTGCAGTTTCATCTCCGGAAACAGGCATATCCTGGTTCGAATATCCTTTAAAGGATATTAACTATTCAAATTGGAATATAACTACACCAAAGTAAACTAATACAGATTTTATTATTCTGTTGGTTTCGTAATAGTTAAAATGAAGTATCCTTAAGGATATTTATCAATATAACAGCTTCTAATTTGATTTATATCAAATAGACAAGTATCCTGCAGGATAGTACCACTTAAGTATCCTTAAGGATATGTGACATTCCTTCGTATCTAGTATCCTTAAGGATATATGATATCCTGACTTCTTGGGTATCCTTAAGGATATATAGTATCCTTAAGGATATTTGGTATCCTTAAGGATATATGATATCCTGACTTCTTGGGTATCCTTAAGGATATCTGGTATCCTGACTTCTTGGGTATCCTTAAGGATATATGGTATCCTGACTTCTTGGGTATCCTTAAGGATATATAACCTGACATCTATAGTATCCTGAAGGATATTGGACCCGACATCTTTGATATCCTTAAGGATATATATCCTGACATCTTCAGTATCCTGAAGGATATATGACCTGATATTTATGATATCCTGAAGGATATATGGCCTGACATCTATGATATCCTTAAGGATATATATCCTGACATCTACAGTATCCTGAAGGATATATGGCCTGACATCTATGATATCCTTAAGGATATATATCCTGACATCTACAGTATCCTGAAGGATATATGGCCTGACATCTACAGTATCCTGAAGGATATATGGCCTGACATCTACAGTATCCTGAAGGATATATGGCCTGACATCTATGGTATCCTTAAGGATATATATCCTGACATCTACAGTATCCTGAAGGATATATGGCCTGACATCTACAGTATCCTGAAGGATATATGGCCTGACATCTATGGTATCCTGAAGGATATATATATCCTGACATTTATGGTATCCTTCCATTCGCCACTGTAGGATACCTCAACATGAAGGATATTCACTTTGGTAAAACACCATCCTGAAGGATACCACTTGTCAGCTATTTTCGTTATAGGATGTAGGATGACATATATATATATTTGTATGTCTATAATCTCTTGCCGTGGCAAGTTGATCATACCTCGTCAAGAACAAGGGGCAGAATGCCCAGATCTTACCTTACATGAACTTCATATAGGCCGCCGAATGATGTAGAGATCACATGGCATACGTACCGTGATTTCATTGGCAGAGCCAATCAGAATTCAAACACTGGCGTTTGACAGCTTTACAAGGCCATATTTTAGTAAAGAACAAGACCTCAAAATATGAATAATCTCTAACTTTAGAAAAATAATTAGTATGGAAACATAAATTACATAGTCCCCAACATTTATTGATATAAATATAGGAACGCACAAATGCGTAATTTGAATCCCAAATACTATCGAGCGCACAGAGCTAGTTCCAACGAAGTCTCCGTGGACGAAACAATGTGATAAAACTACACGTCTACGAAAGAAATAAAGGAAATCCACACTTCCTCACCGACATTTCCAGGTAAAGTGCGACCTCCGCTTACACAGTACATATTCATTTAAGACCTAAAACTATTACAGACGCTGTAATCGATCATAACCAGACAAAACGAAAACTGGCACCGCGATAACACCACTAATGTTAACTCGGCCGAAACGGACATAACACTTTCCATACGAGCAAAATTTATGCATATATAACGTATTTGACAAAGTCAACGTATCGAAAATTCGTCACATCTTGTAGCTGACGCGGTTTCGCTTTGATCCTCAGGAGTCATCTCAATCTCCAGGAAGCCAGAGTTGAAATTCATACAGCAAAACCATTACAATTACAAGCGTCTAATCCGTCATCCATAATTCAGCCGTCGTCCATTAGAGAATATCCGCGTCCATAATCCAAAGACCTATTCCATATTCCATATAACAGTATTAGCACCAAATTCAAAAAGACTATCATAGTATACATAAGCAAGAGAGAAGCGGTCAACAGTTTTCAATGATGCCGGCAAGACATCATGATGTTCCAAAAATATCAAATCCGTATCGCTGATCAGTATTCTTAATCCATAATATTCGTTGTAAAGTCGTCATCTAAAGAATGATGTATCTCAGTCACGCTTTGATTGTGACTGTTCATATGAGTACCATGAGGATCTTGCAGTACATGGGTTCATACGGCCCCTAGCCCCGGGTTAAGCGGAATTAGACACAAGTTACGAAACGTAGCGCCATAGATCTTGCACGCTACGTTCGTATTTTTTTTATCAGCATGCGATATGTATCGCCAAATTTGAGAAACTTTGAGTGGAGGCGTTTGGTGGAATAGCCCTGTTTTATAAGTTTCTGTAACAATGTGTTGTGACGTTGATTAAAATCGTCACATTTAACACAGGATCTAGCAAATGCTACTAAGCGAGATATGTATACGCCATATGTAGGTCCCACTGGAATATTACTGTCCAGAAAGGGATAGTTTACGATATCGAAATTGTAATCATCTCTTTTGTCATAAAGTCGACGAGAGAGAATGCCCGCTTCATTTTTATAAAGATATAGATCTAAATATGATGTGCCTGTAGGGCTATCTGTAGTTTCCTTCAAATCCAGTGAAGGTGGATATATATCCTTCACTGCGTCATTTATATAGCGATTATCCACAGCGAGAATATCGTCTATATAGCGTTTGGTGAATGAGAAGGAACGGGCTTTGAATGGATCGGTTTTTGAAAGCGCCTGCATATAGTCATATTCATAAGAGAACAGATACAGGTCACCCAACAGGGGTGCACAATTAGTACCCATCGGAATACCTATATGCTGCTGATATATTGTGTTGCCAAATTTCACATAGATATTTTAAATGAGAAATTCAAGCAACTCTATCAACAAAGAAACATCCCATGAATGATATCTCTTGTATGTAGTAGAGCTATCCTTTATGGCTTCCGACATTAATATATCTACGATCAGTTTTCTTGAACACAGATACTATTAATGAACTTAGACGGTCAATAAGGTCCTGATGAGGGATTGTAGTATAGAGAGTCGAGACATCCCATGTGGATACATGTCGGTACGGTATGTGACCTTTAGCATCAAGTTCTTCCGTAAGGCATTTTGAGTTTTTCAATATCCACATACATTCAACGCCAGAGTTCTTAGAAATAGTGGCGCAATACCTTTCCCAAAATGCTTTTACCTCCTGAAGGGCCCTCGTCAATAGGGTTGAAAGAAGCTTGGTGGTGCAGCTTCTAGAACCAGCTATGAATCTAGCTTTGTATGGTGATTTATGCATTTTGGGAGTCCAGCATAATTTTGGTATGTAGTTATGATTGGTTGGAAGACAAATACCTCTTTCCCTGAGAAACTTTTTGTGATTGTTAAATAAATCTTCCAGAGTAAATGCAGTTTGGGAGTAAGTAGACGTATTTGATGAGAGGATAAGAGGATTCAAACATTCATCCAATCTAGGCAGTGGTTAGGCGTCCTCCGTCGTCACGTCACTCAGACGTCTATAATCTAAACAAAAATATTGTTGTCGAGTCCCTCTATTTAATTACAACGGTCCATCCACAACGGGGTCGGAGCTGTTCTGAATAAGGGTGATGAATAACATGTACGGCCATTAAATCGAAGTGTTTAGTCTCCATATTTGGTACTTAAACTATACTCGTAGAGGGCTACAGTCATTGGCTTTCCGATTCGAGACCAGGATGAGCTGTTCTGAATAAGGAAATGAGTAATGAAACAACTTATACGGCTACACGATCGAAGAGTTGTCTCCATATTTGATACTTGGACTATAGTCATAGCGGACTACAAAGTGGCGTCATTAGTTTCCCCATCCGACACCGGGCTGTTTTGAATAATTAAATTAATAAGAAAATGGCCTGCCATTAAATCAAAGAGTTGAGCCTCCATATTTGGCACATACACTATACTCCTATGAAGCTACAAGATGATGTCATTAGTTTTTTGATCCGTCGTCAGGGGAAACAGTTTTAAATAAGGAAATGAATAAGGCCATTAAATCGAAGAGCTGAGCCTCCATTTTTGTCACATAGGCTACTATACTCGTGGAGCTACAATGCCAGTAAGGCTATGTGTTGTTGTCGAACACATAACCGGGGTTTCATTACCTACATGCCTAACTGGTATTAGAGTGAAGTGAGATCCGCTTAAACGATCCGTTGGTTGTTTATCACAGAATTTTCACAACACAATTGGCTATCGTGCAAAGGTTTAGTGCATTAGTCCGGTGTTTGTCGGTCTAATACTGTCATATACACAAACTGTTTGAGTCTCATACTGCTGACGAAAGATGAAACGAAGATTTTTTTTGGCAATTTTATGAGCTAAAATATGTCCAAGATTCAAAACCTAGGCAGAAGAAAATCATTTTCGTTCTTTGGAGGGATGTTTTCATACGCCCGTGATAAGATGATGGGCGTATTATAGTGCGCTAAAGATTTCCGCCTGTTAACTTTTGCTTGTCTGTGCGATATCTCCAGTTCAAGGTCATGGATCGGTACCAAAATTTGGGTGTACCTTATCCATGGGTCGAAGGTCAATGTGGTTGAAAAATCAGTAAATCTGTGATTTTTTTATGTTTCTGCTATAAGTACAGTTCAGAGATGTGGATTGTGACGGCAAGAAAAATTCCATTGATTTTTGCCCTAGACCAGTTTTGGTCAACGGGCAAGGTCTGTTTGGTCTGTCAGTCTGTCTGTCCATCTTGCTTATTTCTTGAAGGATCAGAGCCAGGCTTTCTGAATTCATACCACACATGCAACTAGTGATGGATGAGAAGCCTAGTGAAGATGACTCACCTTGACCTATTTTATCTAGGTCAAATTTGAGTATTGTTGATAACGTTTGAAGGATTACATCCAGAGCTTTCGAAATTCATACTACATATGCACCTGGTGATTGACGAGGAGCCTTTCCAGTGTGACGGACCTTTGCCTATTTAACCAAGGTCAAATTCTAGTTATCACAATATTTCGAGGGATAGCTTGGGTTGCTATGGCGACGTGAAGAATAGAGAAGAGGTCACGTGTTGAATCGGGTGGATGAAAAAAAACTAGGATTTTTCCTGAAACAGTAAAAAGCGAAAACACCACATCATATCGTCATGTCTGGTAAACGTTCGCCCGCACTCAGGCCAACAATAAGTCATGGTGGCGGTTAAACGTCGGCTGTGCACGTCTTTCGCGTAGAGTTGGTTTTAAAGACATAACACAGTAACGCCCGCGAACACCTATTTTAACTCTTCAACGCCAAAGAGAAATAGCACAGAAGCTCTAGTTGGTCTAAACGATCACACGATAGCCCATGGAATTGACATTAATTCTTCGAAATGTAGTGAGGCGCGACAGCGCCCCGTCGTTCCACGTTAACACCGTCGTTTCGCCGTACGTAACGCTCGTATCAGCGTCTTCACGCTCTATCGTAACGCCTTAGCACACTATCATAACGCCATAACGCAGGAATGATGTCCTCGCACACATGTGCTAGCCAATGGCATTTGATCCTTGATGGAAGTAACGTAATCACCCAACGTGAGGTCATCTCCTCATCTAGGAGTACCGCCTATAGCTTGCATGCAAGTGCCTTCATCGTCGGAAGTGACGTCATTAGCGGAAACGACGGCATCGTTCTTTGATCCAGGTGGCACCAGCAAGCGTGATAGCGTCACTTCGGTAATAATGTCACTTCCGGCGGTGACTGCACTTACAAGCTATACAGCCTCCCCACTGACAGTCACGCTGAACTCTATGCCACTGATAGTCAGACTACATCACAGGGAAGCCTGAGTGAGGAGGATAGGAAACCCACATTTTGAGATCGTATTGTGACAGCGGCCAATAATACCCACGCTGTGGCGATCGAGGACGACGGTCAGGACAGCTTGCAAAAGGTTTACATCCAATTGCGCCCCTCCATCAGGAAAACAGTCATGGCGAAATATGAACGGTATATATAGCCTCTTGAAATGAAGGACCATAGGTCCATCATGAAGACCAAGAGGATATGGGGTTACCACCAACAGAGGCTCTGAGAAATGCGATTAAAACGCGAAAACAGCTGTTCCAGGATATGTTGCCAATAAAGTATCCTGGTAAACCCGAAGACGCTTAGGGATGGATCAGAGCCAATGGACGGCCATTGACACGAACAGAGCGAACATGGCCGAAGATTGACGCAACATAACGGTAGTTTCTCAAAGGGTGGCTTCTGATTGGACAGTAGCGAACACGGCCGAAGATTGAACTCTCAAAAATGGCGGCCTCTGATCGGACAATACCCGGACAAGAGCATACGAGAAATGTGAACACACCCATAGGGGCTCCCCCAGCTTGGGTGTGTTGTGATGAAGGGATAATAAAATGTTAATACGCAATAGGCTTGTTGTTGTTCTCTCACTGGACTAGCCAATCAGAAATCTTAAATAAGTAAGTTGTATATTTAATGTTTACTTAAGAAAATTAAGAAAATCCACAGAGGGATTCACCAAGTTTGACACGGTCATTGAGAGTAACGTTTATTCGTTTATTCGTGTAACGCTTGAATTCAGTGACTTAGGTAAAAAGGTTGTATTTTAGCCTCTGAGATTGTGGTTATCGAGTGAGTGACCTCTTCTGTGCATGCTCATATCTTGTCGTGTGGGAGCTTTACTATACATGAAAGCGTGTCAGGTCTGTCTGTTGTGAAGTTTTTCAACAGGCAGCTCCTAGCCTCAATGTGAGCAAAGCATGAGATCACGTGAATGTTAAACAAATTCGTGTTAAATTAAACAAGTATTTACTAAATTGTGGGGGGGGGGGGGTGTGATTTCTTTAGAACATTTTTTGAAATTTTAGCGTCCATTTAACGCATTTTAGAGCATTTCCGAGGCCTATTAGGGGTGATAATTCACAGCGAGTTTTCCTATTTTTACCTCTTCCGAAACGCTAAAAAAATTATAACCAACAAGGCTGAACATCGATGCAGAGTCCAACTGATTCAACATCGTCTTGTGCGTTTCCTATTTCAGTGACAGTAGATAAATATTTCGTCTTTTCTGCATCAAATGTGTCCCGTTGCTATTTTTTACACCGGGACCCCAGCAAGAGAAGAAGCCATCGATAATACTTTTCGTTATTTAAATTCGAATCGGATGAAAAATTGTGGGTGCCATCAACTACAATGCCCGCCACCATGATTCTTTATCGGCAAGCAGGAGAGGCGGCCATCTTACTACGGAATATTAAGTTGAGGAACACGGCCGGGGATTCCCGCTGAAGTTAGATAGGACAAACACTGGACAGGTGTTGGTATATTTTCGACATTGCATTTAATTGAATGTATTTGCGATGCAGGAATCCTGAGGGTTTCAACACGAGGTTCAATACATTCAATAAAGTTAACCTAACAGGGATTAAAATTATCGCGGCAGTCGCTACAACACACCTACAAGTTTTTCACGAAATAGCACATGCTGCGGATTTCAATTTCATACTATAATGATCATGCAATCGAGCTAGAACTTTCACATATCATGCTCTCTTGCCGTTACATCAAAAGTCGTTTATTTTTAGGACATTTTTTCGGTTTCAACCGCACCACGCACAGGCCAAAATGCCGCCTTATCATATCTCCTTATCATGTCAAATGGAAGATACAAGTCATTTAAATTCATTCAACATGTTTGACAAATTGATTAAGCGAGCTTGTCAGTAAGAGCAGGTATCAGAACAGTAGTAGCGTACAGAATTTAACCACATCCCAGGGGCGTCGTTAGGGGGGGGGGGGGGCGTCAGGTGCGAACGACCCCCCCTTGGACGCGCGCAAAAAAAAAAACAGAAGAAAAAAAACAACAACAAAAAAAACAAAAACAGAGAAAACAAAAACAAAAACAAAACAAAAGAGCAAAAGGGAAAAGAAAGGAATAAAAAATGTCCATCTCCAGGCTCGTAAGCATGCTCCGTTCCAGTAGTGACGCGTCAGTTCGCTCAACAATGGGTTTACCACGACTTTCCGTTTTATGGTCATAAAGTGGATTATGAAAGAGCTGTAGCTCTGTTCATGAGACTCCACCCTCGACGGATATAGCACAGGAACCCTCGACGGATAAAGCAGGCGAATTTACTATTCAATTAATCATTAACACTATCAAGGGACCGTTCAAAATTTATCTTGAGGGGGGGGCCGGTGGAAATTCAGCTGATGACCCTAAGTTATGTGTGACCCCCCCGCCTTTGGCTGGAAGGTTATCAGTGACCCCCCCTCACCTGATACCATATTTATCAATGACCCCCCCCCCGCCATCTCACCACAAGTTCATTCCCCCCATGGACATTTCCCCCAGTGGGCATTTCCCCCGGTGGACATTTCCTTCAATGGACATTTCCCCCACCCCACAATGTATTTTGAACATAGTTTTTAAATAATTTGGCACATCATATACATGTATTATATAGCACATTTTTAAACAATATTATGGATCACATAGTGATAACATATAAATCATATACATATTATATATTTTAACATTTTAAGAAAACATATCACATTGTGGTAAAATAAAAGATGTATTTTTAAACAATATTATTTTGTTCTATTTTTTATCTCAGTTTTCACTTCAGTTCAGTTTTATGCTCATCAAATGGCTTCATGACACCGACCTATGAACAGTTAATGTTACGCTATATACCATGTATACATCTTTTATATTGTTTTAAAATGTGCTGACTGTATAATACTGATATATACTGTGTATATGTATAATAACTTATCACTTTGTGACTCAATTATCATAAAACATATGTGGAAATCCTTATATCTTTATATATAGAAAAAAAATTGCGTTATTACAAAATTATTTAAAAACCATGTTCAAAATAACCTAAAAATATAGGGTGGAGGAAATGTCCACTGGAAGAAATGTCCACTGGGGGAAATGTCCAAGGGGGAAATGTCCGTACACCATTCCAACATAGCCAGGGGCACTAAAATGATGGAGTGTGAAATT
The DNA here is from genome assembly GCA_036873755.1 of Hanleya hanleyi. Classification (NCBI taxonomy): domain Eukaryota; kingdom Metazoa; phylum Mollusca; class Polyplacophora; order Lepidopleurida; family Hanleyidae; genus Hanleya; species Hanleya hanleyi. Next base: position 22,255 of record JAVTVY010053467.1, read on the forward strand.
ATATTAAGACCGATTGAAAGCACGTTAATAATATGAAGAGCTATTCGTTGAATAAACTGATTCGCGGTACGGTCTTATACATATGAAAAAGTGGCAGGGAACGTGACACAGTTCTGCACTACGACGTAACTGCGAGGAGCTCGGAGATTACATTCTGTATGACGTATTTATTCACATTCACCGGTCTGAGGTAAAATTATGTCATACTGCATAATTATGATAGATAATACTACATACAACCGCTCAGGGAAACAATGAGGTTATGTTTGCAACTGACACAGAGATAAACTTTATAAAAATACGGACGAATCCGACATGATTAATTTCATACATTCATGCATTTTATAATATTATCCTCATCATGACTTTAACTACCGTCAGTGCAACTTGTCTTGCAGTACGCCACAATTTATTTCTTCGACTTTGGGGCAGCATAAATTATTGAAATTATTTGTTTCAGTCTCAAAATTCAGGCTATATTCATTTAGCTAGTCAATGTCCACAAGGTCCAGGCTGCACTGCACCTGGATTTGTTTAGATAAAGGATTTGCTATAGATGCACTGTGTACTAACTCAAATCTAGATGAATAGGGTCTAGCTTTTAATACATCTTGAGAAGAGTAAATATGATTATAAAGCCATTTACCAGTCTCATGTCCTACTACACTACAGGAGGTTTGTACAGAGATTAATGCTAACAGAACATAGATCTATCTATGGTACTGTATGTTGTTTAGGCTTATGATAAACCACAGAGCCTACTGTTTAATAGGCTCCATGGATAAACAAAGCCGTGTTCTGATACATGTGTTTCCTGATCTGAAGTCCACCCTGGTTCTTCAACATTAAAAACATGAAATTCATACAGAAGCTCAAGAAATCTTAGCTGAACAGCTGTCCATTTATCATCATCATTTATCAAGTTACTGATGACCCCCCCCCTCTACACACAGTCTAGTTACACATGACCCCCCCCCTTCGTAGGGCTCGAAGTTATTGGTGACCCCCCCTCAAATTCCACCGGCCCCCCCCCTCAGGATAAATTTTGAATGGTGTGTTTTTTCCTTCTGCTCGATGAGTGTGGTATTGATAATGAAGCATCGGCAGCCTCGGTCTACCGTTGGCGAAGTGCAAAACGTTTTACCCGTGAAAATGGTGAAAATAGAATCATAAATGTGCATGCAGTATGATCAGTTTTATTCCCGGAAAAACGTTCAGAACGCATTTCCAGCAATCTAGGACCCCGGCTTCCGGGGCCTATGCGGCCCCTGGACCCCCGCCTGTTGGGCTGTGATAGTGGTCGCCCACTTTCAATTACGTTCCGACGCCCCTCGATTAGCCTACAAGGTATATCGGCCCAAAGCATTATTATTGTCTTTTCAAGATGACAAGAGAATAAAATATAATACTGATATTTGACAAATGACGTGTTAGTTTAATTGTTGGAAATCGCTCAGAATGCATCTCAGGCCATCTAAGGTCCCAGAGCTGTATAATATAACCCTAAATCTGCATACATTATGTTCAGATTTAATTCCGGGAAAACGCTTAGAACGCATCTCCGGCGATCTAGGACCCCGAAGCCTAGGCGGCCCCTGGACCCTCGCCTAGAGTGCTATGATAATCGACCCCCCTTTCAAAAATCCTAGCGACGCCCATGCATCCACACACAGGACTCCTTCGTGAACTTTCACATCAACAGATATCGTGGATATTTATACTACTTGCACGAGATCACCAGAAGGTAGACTATACATTAGTTCGAGAATAATTCTCAGTTTGACGATAACGCATTCTGTAGAGTAGCTATAGGTCGCAAGTTTGAGACCATTAGGCCTACACAGGAGAACAGGAAACGCTATACCATGGTATTGTAAATTCAAATACCCGTTTCCAAATACCCGTGCACATGCATAGGCTTTAGTGCTGAGCGAAATTATTATGGAGACCAAGTGGTTAAGCGAAATTATTGGGGGGGCCAAAGTGGTCCTTGGCCCCCCCTCTCTGAATATTGGGGGGCCTGGCCCCCCCTGGCCCCCCCCCCCCGGTTCCGCCGCCCCTGACACCCCTTTGGCCCATGATGTGACGCGCAAAGCGTGACGCAGTCGGCGGCCTAGGCTACTTAAGCCCAAGTCCCACTTAAGCGAAGTTGTTTACGAAACTTTGCGGAGTATTGGTCGTAATGTTTCGTAATAAATCGCTTTACAAAAGCCGGTTTTCCCGTCATTTGGGGCGAATATATACGACATGTTTTACGAATAATTACGACTGTTTGCGATGCAGTTACAAAGAAATACGGTACTTTTACGACAGTTAGCGATATTCGCACCCAAATTTAAGCGAATCAGTGCGATACAGTTGCGAATATGTGCGATGTATTTGCGAACATTTAGGAAGTGCATACGACTACTTGCCAATATTTCACGCTTTCTTGCGAATACGTACGAAGGGTTTACGACGTTTTTACGACGTTGATTATGACAGTTTGGGTCAAATGTTTACGATTACTTCGTATACCATCGTTTCCTGTCGTAAGTTATCGTACCTATTAGTGTTTATTTTTCACTTGACGATTATTAACGGAACTGTTACCAATAAGACGATTAAATTACGACTTAATTACGATGCATTACAACGTAGTTACGACGACTTACGACTATTTACGACTTTATCGCATATTAAAATTATGACGTCACAGTGACACCATCAGAGCGGAATACTAATTTTAAAAATCTGGTAGAGCTTGACCACATGATATGCTTGATCTCTATGAGTTTCAGCCCCCTATCCCAAGGATTAAGAATAATATTTCGGGGGGGGGGGGTGCAAGGAGGGGGAGGGGGGGGGTTGCCTGAAATCACCAAAGCCAGGATGTTGGTGTGAAAACATTGTCAAATACAGCTCTTAAACCGACCAATAACTAGCAGAAAAATTGT
>JAVTVY010053468.1:0-26102 GCA_036873755.1 Hanleya hanleyi
GGTGTAAACAGCTGTTCCGCGATAGGCACCACTTTCTCGAAGGCTGTCCACAGATCGGTGTCTAGGGTGAAGCCTCGCGTAGGGTCTGGGTAGCGGCACAGGAGTGGGAAGAAGGGTCCACGGTGTACGTAGATGGCATTGTCTATGTGGATGAGGTGTCCGTCGAGCTCGCCCCTCAACACCCGTTTAAATTTGGTCCAGCCGTCACGGTGTAGCGTAACCGTATTCGATACAGTCTCAACGCGCGACCAGCAAACATCTCCACGGTCTTCCACGAGGGTGACTTTATCTTCATAGACGTGTAACCCCACCCGGGGTGTAAGGGGAAGGATGGCTCGTAGAACAGGTGACATGCTTGACCCAATGACGATCGGTGAATGACACACACTGTGTCTGACCCTCGTATTTATAGTCAGGTGCCACTGTCAATGCCACAGCGCCAGGGTCAATAGGGCACAGACCATGACTAGGCCAACCAGCCGTCGCTGATTCCGGCGTGAGCGCTCGTGGTCCATAGGCCGAGCATCAAGGATGGCTGTCATAGTCCAGTAGTGGTGAGTGATGGCACACCTCTCCATCGAGTGCTCTCTGTGGAGGACCGCTTCTGTGAACTCGTTCAGGATCTGGCGTCGCCCCTCGTTGTCGTCGCCATCTGCAAACATGGACCGGACCACTGCTCGGTACCCCGTGAGTGAATTAACCACGGTGGCATGCTGTAAAATGCGAATCGCATAGGGCTGGATCTCCGTCATGGCTCTGCAACCGTAGAAATGAAGGTGTGGAATCCAGAGGGACGTGTTTTATAGACCATGTCACACATGCGCGCCTAGACGTCGGGTGTAGTCCGTGATACGTACTATTCTGATGGGTTATGTGGCTCCTATAGAGATAGTACCCTATCGACAATGGGGACTACTTGTTCCAAAGCCGTCCATAGATCGGGGTCCAGGGTAAAACCACCGTCGTTCAGACAGAGGAGTCGAGCGAAAAAGGGACCGCAGAAAATGTAGACGTCGTCACACAGGTGAATGCTATCAACGTGCAGGTCACCCAACAACACCCGTTTCAAGGTAGTCCATCCTTCCGGTGACAAAGAGACGTGCGCTTTGGGTTCAGTCGTACACCAACACCTAAGTCCGCTATCGATGAGGTCCACTCGTTTGGGGTACAACAATAGGGTGCAGCCAGGTGTAAGCCTCCGGGTAGCCACAGTCCCTTCTTTCACCTCGGGGTGTAGTAAGTCATCCACCTCGGGGAGTACATCTTTCAGTGCCATCCATAAGGGTGGACAGAGTGTGATATAGGTACCTCCACTCTGTTCCAACCGGGGAAAAAGGGAATCCTCTCCAGCAGTGCGTATATGCACACCGACTTCCACGTGCATGAAATCCCTTTCGGGCTCTTTTCCCTGTAACAATCGTGTCAAAAGAGTCCAGCCTGATAGCGATAACAAAATCTTCACCTTCTGCGGTGCGTCTTGGACCAGCTCCAGGTGATCGTCATTGACGATGAGGTAGACGTCGGACGTCAGTTGGAATAACGCAAGCTCTGTTCCGCTCGCTGCCATGGTGGAGAATGAAAAGCGAACGGTTAGAGAGGTGGCTTTATAGTGTACCTGTTGGGTAGGGTTTTATACACCGTGCGTGGCACTTGTAAAACTCGCTTGCGCCATAAGGTCAATAAGGTTAGAAATGCGCTTTTTTCTACTACGCCCTGTGACGGCCCTTCGTGAAAGTCCGTGATTGTTCGGTAGTGTAATGTTATTTTGTATAGGATTTCATTTAACATGAGATTTTACTAGTCAAAGCTTTAGCACAAAATGAGGACAAATAGGCCAATGAATGCAGCAATGCCCTAAATATTCTCACTTTTATACACCTACATAGAAGTACCCGGATGTAGGCGCGGACGTAGGCGAAAGCATCCCAGTATCCGGATGGAGGCGCAGACGTGAGCGAAATCCTAGTACCCGTCCATTGGTTCTTTTATCGATCGCTCATTGGCTCTTTTTTCTCGACCGCTGATTGGTCCAAATAGAACTGCTCATCCTTCCCAGGTTAATTTACAATCCCCTTTTGGGGTTCAAGCTCTGACTACCGATGCCGCAACGTTGTCTCCGAACCTTGCCGAAAGGGAGACCTTGGACCTTTTGACCTGGATGTGACCTATGACCTTTTGACCCGACATTCATCCGCGCACTGCCGGTGATGACGCGCGCGCGCGCGTGCGGCCGGAGAATCCGCGCGAGCGCGCTGCGGCCGGGGCGGGCCGGGCCGGGAAAAATCCCGGAGGTTGAACATCCGGACGTCTAAGAGAAGATTGGAACTCTTCTGGGTTTGGAGGTGAAACCCGGAATTGACGTCACAACCCACGTGAACTGCGCAGCAGAATGGAAACGACACCCTAGTCTAGTCCCCTCACATAGGCTTCACATTGATACCTCACTCGACCCCATCGGCCCACTAGTGGCTCCCCTAGATCCCAAAACGTCTATTTCCATACACTTTGTCTATTGCGCATGCGCAGAATGACGATATTCCTACCCCACATCCATCCCATCGATTGACCCCTCACATAGGCTTCACATTGATACCTCACTCGATCCCATCGGGCCATTAGTGGCCCACCTAGATCCCAAAACGTCCACCCCGTATGGACCTATACACCCATAGCCATGCAGTATAGGCCTATGGGCCTACCCAGGCCTCGGTGACTTTTTCCACAAATTTCACCGTTTCGCTCCGGGACCCTTCCCATCGTGTTCTAAATGACGAGAGGTGAAAAACAAATCCAAGCAACCCATATCACAATGAACGTGTGTGAATTTCCCAGGTTGGACCTATACCCCCCATGGCCAGCCTATGGGCCTATATACAGACCTCGGTGACTTTTCCCCAAAATTTCACCGATTCGTTCCGGGACCCTTCCCATTGTCATTTTCTTGGCGAGACGAGAAAAACGCGACCCCACAAGCCATAGTAAAGCCCACGAAAAAAATTGACCATCCCCATACCCCATACAGGCATTTTCCCTTATATTGTATAATACAGACCCCTATTGTAGGGGTAAAGTGCGTGTTGGCACTCTCCGGTGATCACATTCGGGTCTTTCCGGTCAACTCCGGTACTCTCCGGTCACCTCCGGGTCTTTTCGGTCACCGCCATTACATCTTCACGGACTTCAACGAACTCGCCATGCCTCTTCGGTATTCTCCGGGTCTCTTCGCACACCGCCATCACATCTCTCGCTACCTGCCGCCACATCTTCACGGACCTCACCGAAAAGACACGGAGGTGAACGCCATTGTGGGAAAAACCCCACAGATCAGTACCAGCTCCCACGGACCTGACCGAAGAAATACGGAGGTGAACGCCATTGTGGGGAAAACCCCCAGTACATCTCACCGAAAAGACACGGAGATGAACGACACAGACACGTCTGTACATGTCCAGAGGTCACGCCCCATTCACCCAAACCGGAAGTGACGTCATTTTTACATCCGGGTGAAATGTTTGCGGATCTGCTTAGACCCTACTACTACTGAGTGACATAACCAAAGCTCATTTTCGTCACATTTGTACCAACCCCAAACAGACAGACGGACCGAGAGATATTACGGCTTTCATGATATAGATAGAATCCTCATATACATGGGTTGATCATGTTACGGGTAAATTAGGTTCAGTTCTGTGAATGAATTTATCATGGTCATATTAGTAGTAGAAACAAGCTAAATTCATTAGTAAAAATGAGGCTCAAAAAGTGAGGCTGTGGTGTCACGTGGTGTTGACGTTACATCCGGTCAAAGGTCACATCCGTGTCAAGGTCATTTCCGGGTCATGTGAAGGTCACTTCCGGTCACGTCCGATCAAGAGTGATTTCCCCTACATAGAAGACCCCAGTGAGTTCCAATGTTAATCTATACTGGTCGGCGCAGTGGATACAAAATTGAAATTCTTTGGAAAGTGACCGTGCGTATGCGCACTGGGCAGGCAGATCGAAGTGGACATTTTGGGATCTACGTGGGCCCATAGCGGGCCGATTGGGTCGACTGAGGCATCATTGTGAAGCACTCGTGAGGGAGCAGCAGACTGGATGTGTGCGACGTGGAACTGACGTCTTTCTGTGCATGAGCGGTAGACAAAGTGGCATGGGAATGGAAGTTTTGGGGGCCGAGGTGGACCTCCTAGTGGTCCGATTGGGCCGTATGAGGCGTAAATGTGTAGCTCTCGTGGAGGAGCGTCCAACTGGATGGGTGTGAGGTGGAACTGACGTCATTCTGCGCATGCGTAGACAGGGAATTGTGGGAAAAGGGCATGGGAATGGACTTTTGGGACCGAGATGGGCTACTTTTGGTCGTGGGAGGTATCAATGTGAAGCTCCCGTGGGGAAGCGTCCAACAGGATGGGAGTGGGTTGGGAATATCGTCTATCTGCGCATGCGCAGTAGACAGAGTGTATTTGAATGCACGGTTTGAGGTCGAGATGGACCCACAATGGTCCGATTGTCTAGTATGAGCCCTTATTTTGAAGTTCTCTTGGGGTAGCATCGGAATGGACTGGTGTCTAGTTCGGTTTCATCATTCTGCGCATGCGCAGTCTGGCCGTAGTATAGAAAGCAGGTATTTTAAGGGTTCGTTTGGGATACAGATGGGCCACTCTTGGTCCGAATGGGCCGTGTGGGGTGTCAAATTGAAGCTCTCGGGGTGTAGATTACGACTTGAGGAATCTCCTTGTTATCTGTGACGCATACAGGTTATGCAAGTATACCATGCGCCGTTGTGGGCGGAGGTCTCGTGGCGACGTAAAGTATTTTGACGAGTAAATGCCTCCAGGCAGGTCGTAGAAGGGAACATGTCGGCTGCGGATCAGCGAATGATGGAAACTGCCACATACCGCGACTTTTATAATCCCTCACCCTACAGAACTCTCCTACGTTGTTCACTCCACCAATCAGCGCATCGCCGTCCTGTATAGCCTTACTGGAGTGCGCGCTGGAGAGAAGTGACCCCTATACATTAGCACATATAGAAGGCCATATGAATTATCCTTGGTGCAAATGAGTCGTGTGGGGTGTCCTGTTGGAACGCTCGTGGGGGCGGGGCCGAGTGGTGTGATTTGTAGCGTGATTCACGCAATTCTGCGCATGCGCAGTCGTGGATGGATTGCTCTTTGGGGTGGAGCCCAACTGGATTGGTTGTTATTGGAAGTCACGTCATGCAGCGCATGCGTTGTCGAGTAGTAGTAGAGAAAGGGTAGTTTCGAAAATGTGCGCATGCGCGAGCAGTTTTGAAATGGACCATGTTCGGTCTGTCTACCTGATGATGTTATCTCCCCTGTAGAGTACCAACTACAGGAAGTGTGTGTATGTGTGCCTAGGTGCGCATGTGTGTGTGTGTGTGTGTGTGTCTGACCGGGCACCATGTCGAGCTCATGTACGTTCTCTCAAAAAGGTGTCTCTCGACGCGACGATATGCTCAGACACATTCAATGAGAACACAATCGAGAGACATCAACAACAACAAGCATATTGCGTATTACACATTTTATTATCCCCTTCATCACAACACAGGTATGTTTACAATTATCGTATGCTTTTGCGCGTATATCAGACACATTTTTGGCTGTTCTTGTCCAATGCTTTTGCCTCTGTGTATCGACAGAATAAATATGATTATACCAAACACCATGTTTTTTAATTTCAAACACCGTAACATTAGGTACAGGTGTTCATAAGACATTTATCCATCAACATGTAGACTAATAAACATGTTATGTTGCAACATGTTATGGTATCTATCAGTTCATGGGTGAAGGCATTTAACTGATGGGGTGGTGGATCAGTTTAGCCACGAAAAACTTGACATTGGTCACCGTCTCCATCTGCCATGCTTCGTTGGGGCCTTGATGACAAGCCCATTCTAAGGGATCCACGATCTCCAGTTGCTTCAGCCCCGTCTCCGTCTCCAATGAACTCCGATTGGTGATGGTGAAGGGCTGGTCGTACAGGCGGTTGTTAGTACTGGAATAGCCATACCAGAGTTTTTTCTCTGTATCTCTATGGCGTAAAATGTAGCCAAAGGCGAGATTTAACTTGAAGGCCGTGATTTGATCGTTAAAGATAGCTTTCACGTAGTTGGAGATGAGCCAGATCGATCAGTGGGAAATTGTAGATGTCTAGCAGCGAGCGATGACGTTGGAAACGTTGTAGAATCATGGACCAGTGGTGCCGGTGGATGTCACTCACTGCACTGGTATAAGGTAAAAGATCGCTGGGGACATCCACTGGATCTTCCTGAAAATGTTAGATGTCATCAGGCGTACGACTCTGAAACGTATCACTATGGGTGTAGGCGAGCTGGTCGTGGTCGCATCAGCAGTGGAATTCGTCTCCCTGGGCTCGTCTTCAATGGGAGTGACATTTTTGGGCTCTTCTCCAGTGGGAATTTGCCCTTGTGAAGTGAACGTTCGTGGCGTCGTTAAGCATCCGTCCGATAATATGACGGCGAGACGGTTATACAACTCTACCGTGCACCGTTGTGGATGGAGGCCTCGTGGCGTCGCAAATCTTCCGGACGAGTAAACTGCTTCAGGCAGGTCGTACTCAAGTGTGGACAGGACAGGACGGCGATGCTGTGATTGGTGGAGAGGACAACGTAGGAGAGTTCTTTTGTGACGAGAGTTTATAAAAGTGGCGGTGTACCGGAGTTTTCATCATTCCCTGATCCGCAGCCGACATGTTCGCTTGTACGACCTGCCTGAAGCAATTTATTCGTCCGGAAGATTTTCGACGCCACGAGGCCTCCATCCACAAAAAATGTTTCGTCGCACCCTTGTGGAGTGAACATTCGTGGCGTCGTAAAGCATCCTTTCGATTAAATGACCGCGAGCAGGTTATATACGCTTCAAACGACCCAGTCAATTAAGACAGCACCAACGTTTGATTCATGCCCCGTCTCCACGGTTTGGGCCACAAATTCTAGCTGGAGAGGAACTCAGGAAGGTCACTCCCATCGAAGACGAGCCCAGGGAGACGTGTTGCGACCACGACCAGCTCGCCTACACATATAGTGGAGGAGGGCCGGAATATCCAGCCGGAATGTAGCGATACGGTTCAGTCACACGCCTGATGACATCGAACATTTTGAGGAAGATCCAGTGGATGTCTCCAGCGATCTTTTACCTTATACCAGTGCAGTGAGTGACACCCACCGGTGCCACTGGTCCATAATTCGACGATGTTTCCATCGTCATCGCCCGCTGCTAGACATCTACAATTTCCGACTGATCGATCTGGCTCAGCTCTCCAACTACGTGAAAGCTATCTCTGGTATTTCTGTTCCAGTACTAACAACCGCTGTACGACCAGCCCTTCGCCATCACCAATCGGAGTTCACTGGAGACGATGCTGGAGCAACTGGAGACCGTGGATCCCTTAGAATGGGCTTGGCCCCAACGAAGCATGGCAGGTGGAGACGGCAACCAATGGCACGTCTTTCGTAGCTAGACTGATCTACCACCCCATCAGTTGAATGTCGTCACCCATGGACTGATAGATACCATAACATGTTGCAATTGGTCTACATGTTGATGGATGAAAGTCTGTTCTGTGGACACCTGTACCCAGTATTAGGGTGTTTGGAATTAAAAAACATGGCGTTTAGTATAATAATAATTATTCTGTTGATACATAAAGGCAAAAGCATTGGACACGAACAGCCAACAATGTGTCTGATATACGGGTAAGAGCATACGAGAATTGTATAATAATTAGTATAACCACGAATTCCGATACACGGGGGAATTCGGATGTCTGCAGACAGCCAACAGTAAATAGATGAGCAGACGTGAACTATGGTGAAAACTCAACGGGCGTGGAGAAAGCCATGAGGTAAGTTCTCCTGCATTCGAAGCCATTCGGGCTCGATTTCAAAAGTCTTCGGAAGTCTTTTATCAGTTACTAGAAACCAGCCATATCGTGTAGAATGTATTACCGCGGACCGTGCACCGGGATTCGTGGCGAATTCTTTAACATTGGAGTTTCCTCACTTGTTATTACAGATGGAGATCTAGTAGAGAAGGGGTATGTAGATCGATATAGAGAGTATAGAAGGCATTTTTATGGCATCCACTGCTACTGTGGTGTATGAAAAGGTGGGAAATAATTATATTCCTGAAAGCAAAAATTATATAATCACAACAACAATTAGATCGACGAAGACACCCCCTGCCACCCAAGTCACTGTGCCAAGGTGTATTCCATGCCACGAAGATCTTACAGTGAAACATATTCTGATCGACTGTATAGATTTTTAGATTGTAGGAGATTATTTTTATCAAGCAGCTAATTTAGAAGATATTTTTAATCGGGTGAACGAAAACTAGTTTTTAGGTTATTGCGAGAAATCGGTTTCAATGTATGTGCATGTTTTTGGTGTGTTGTGTTGATTACTTCTGGGTTGTTGAAATACTTAGAGTTAAACCTGAATTCTCTCTCTCTCTCTCTCTCTCTCTCTCTCTCTCTTATATATATATCCCTGCACCCTATTATAGTATAACGGAATAGGCGTGAAACTCAAATTGAATACAAACACACCTATATTAACTTCCGTGCAATTCAATCTGTATCTAGATTTCGTTAATCCTAGAATTAGCTCCCGTTCGCATCTCGAGCTGACCAATTTCTGAACCTGCAGTCTTCAAGGGTAGGGTATGTGGGTTAGCTCAGGTATGACAGACCGAAGATACGTGTGGCATAAGCTAGCTACAGCGATTTCGCTGAGAGCGGTGTTGATACTCATTTGTTTATAATTGGAAAAAACAAAACGATAGATGTTATACAACAAATCAAATGCATGCATGCATTCCGCTAGAGAATAAAAATAATACAAAAAAAGAAGAAAATATTTCGACGTCACAATGACGTCATAATTGCCCTATGTGTGCTTTAGGAGATTTGAAGATCTCACCCAATAAAATATCAAAACCGAAATTTGATTTGCTCTGTTGGGATGCAGTGTTTTCGTGTCCTTGTCGACAACGACAGTTGTCAATCAATAATCAATATTTTGCATCTACACTCGAAGAAGTTCTTTTCAAAGGAAAACATCGGTCATTGACGACACTGACGGCCGATCAAAATATATTGCAAGCTCGAATCAGTGTTTTAGTCCGACAGAAATCAATGGTCATAGTAAATTTCTCAACCGTAATCTCGAAGCAGTGTTTTTGTCTTTGTCGACAATAAATCTCTTGCTCGTGCTCTCGGAACTCTTAGAGCAGTAGGTGTTTAGTCCAAATGGGCATTGTCGACAATGACAATCGATACAAAATCTTTTGCTTCTGCTCTCGAAGCAGTGGTTCAGTCACAGTCTTGATGATTCAACATTTCGGTAAAATCGTCGCTAGAAACGGAAAAGTAATGGAAATTGGAATATTATTGCCGGCGGCAGGCTACGATACACATTTGAATGAACGTTTAATCACTCATGTCAGCGGAGCCCTATAAGTTTCACCTGATAACACAATTGGATTCCGATATTTGATATCCCCAGAAATTAAGCGCGCCTCCGCGCCACAGATAGAACAGTGAATATATTTTTGAAATCACAGATGCCCTTTTTGAGAAATTCCTTGAAAGTTGGCCCCCTTACAGACTTGAGATGTACTCGTTAAGTTGAAGTTTAGTTAAGGTGTACCTTGAGTGTATGTTCCACTATCTTGAGTGTATACACCTCAATTACACTTCATGGACAGTTGTAATTTACCTACACCTCAGGTACTTTGCCAAAACATGGATGTACCTATACGTCTCGTGGACTTCGTCTAAATAGTCATGCAATGTACCATGAAATGTATCATGGACGTTGACAAAATAGGCGTGCACTGAAATTGTACATGTAATTTACTTACATCTCAATTACACCTTAAGAACTTCCCCAAAATATGCCTGCACCTCAAGTACACATCAAATATACCTCAACTACAGCTCATCTGTACCTCAACTACACCCCGTAATATTTGAGGATACATATTCCAGGTACACTATGTAAGCACTATGGGCTGTGACATTTATTGTTCTGTATGCATTTTGTCACAGAAATATCCGAACGAATTGTGATCGATCGACGATCTCAAACCAATAACTGAAGGCGAGGATATGCTATTGACATGACTTGACTGCCGCGATGTTCTGCTCGTGGACCGGGTTAAATACAATGACTTAACTGGGTTATTTTCCTCCCTAGGAAAAGCTTAAATTTAAGGGCAAGACTAGTAACCTGCCATGTTGTTATTGTTGTTGATACATAATTGCTGGGAAAAGTTAGAATATCTCGTTTACAAAGCATACTTGTGTTGGACAAGGCAGTAGCTGTTGAATTAACGTTGAAAACAAAGTACTTTTTATAATATCCAAATTGAACCAGGTCAGCCTTTGATAATTGTTTAGTTATTTTAAAACTGTTGTCATTACAAATAAATTTATTAACATAATCGGACATAGGCATATATGCGGTATATACTACATAGAGTATTATTTTTTCTGGAATATTTAAATAATAAATAGTTGTGAGGGCCGAGTAGCCATGAAAGTTGGCTAGATTGAACTGGCAAGAGAATGATAAATAGAGCGATTGGTATATATTAAGGCTTGTGTATCTGTCCCACTCTCACAAATAACCTGATCACGCTATTCGACTGTTTTCGTGGAACAAAGTACACCGCCTAGTTTAATTCACATTTTGATGATAATAATGGATTTGACTTGTTCAACCAACAAATAAGCACATTTTATATATCACGCGATTTATTAGACAAGCTGAGAGTTTGAGGGTCTAAAAGTAGACCACAGAGATGCTAGTAAAGATAATGATGAGTGGGTTGAACAATTACAAGACATGGGAATGTAGATGAACGAACTAAATTTGAAAAGGTGACTTGGGTGATTAATTAAATGTGATATATGTTGCAGGAAGAACTAGATACAGTCGATCGAATTCAATCGAGGAGGCATCCCTCCTCTATCGTAACAGAAACATTTATTATTTCTAAATATAGTAATTACAAGCATCGTAGCAAGGCATATCCAAAGATTTATTACATCGTTGTAATTTGCACCCCGTTGGGCCATAGTTTCATGTTGGCTTGTAGGTGGCACCACCTATATAAGTGTAGGCAATATGGATGTAGAATCCGTTAGGTCGTTCTAATTTTATTGTCCGAAAACAAAATTCTAGTTGGCCCTCAGGTGGCGCCATCTATGGATGTGTGTGGATGGTTAGGGATCTATGTGGATGGAACACAATGCCAAGCGACATCTTGTGGCATGAGATCAGCATATCAAATTTGGGAAGATTCGGTTACGTCGTTAAAATTTTACTGTCCGAAACCTACATTTAAGTTTGACCTGATTGTCGACCAATGTTTTCTTTCAGGTCTCAAACACTGATGCGAAAGAAAGTCAGCGGGCAATGTTTTCTCTTGAATCTAAAAACTGGTTTGGGGAGAGTATAGCAGAAAAACATTATGTGGACGCTTACTGTCGACAATAATAAATGTTTCCTTCGGGCTTGAACAGAGGTTCAAGCCCGAAGAAGAAATTTATTGGCGACTGTCATTGTCAAAAGTTAACAATGTTTTCCTTTGAGCCAAACACTGGTACGGATATGATATTCATTGTACCTGGGACAGAATATAACTAAACACTGTTTAGAGAGTATGGTAAAGAAATTTATTGTCGACCGGCATTGTCGACAAAGACCAAATTAAGTTTCCTTAGGACTTGAAATTTGGTTCGAGAACCTGCTGAAGAAATTTATTGTCGGGGCGTTGTCTTCCGCACCGAAATATTTTGGGAACTTGGGGCATGGAGGTTTTACCTAAGTTCTTACGTTCCGGCGAAAAAACCCCAAGAAACACCTACATGCAAATACGGTGTCCGTTTCTCAGTATGCACACACTTACCATTCGCCATCTGACGATCTTTTATTCCATTTTGCAAATTAAACCCTGAATGCAAGATGAATACAATACTGTAAAGTATACTTTAAATTTATACCCGTCTTTGTTGTCTTACTTCTTTATAATGTTTCTGATTCCTATATTCAGACTAGATACATCTTCACAGAGAAAGTGACGGCTCACTCTGCAGATTTAATGACTCTCTTGTACTGTTGTTGACTGAGAAGACTGAGTTATCTTGCTTTTCCTTTTCCCATTTTTTTTATAATAAACGAAGTCTTCCGGAACGAACCGCTGTCTCTTTATCCTCCATTGTCGACCTGTCTTTACAGAGTGACGTGAAAAGTGGCCCAGCATATGGTTCAAACAAACATTCACAGTCATGTTGCTGGGTTGTATAAGTGGTCGACATATAGTCATGGAGTTTTTCGAGCGGATCGGCTAAAATGTGAATCTGAGAACTTTCCTTGTCTGTGAAAACACAAATATCGTGGATAAATATTACGTAGACATCCTATAGCCAATCACCCGGATTCTACTGAATTCAATCCAGTGCAAACAGATTCAACTAAAGGAGTCCTCGTATAGCTTTAACCTGGGGTAGGTTCATGTTGTCCATCTTAGTGTTGACTCTCCGCAAAAACATTCTGGATAGTAGTTAAGATGTCTGGTTGAAACCAAGTACATCATGTGACCTGGTCACATGACGTGACGTCATCATTTGGTACCAGCCGATTTTGGAGGAAAAAAAGGTCCCTGATGTTGAAATACATGTATATTCTTTGATGTTAAAAATAGGTGTATATTCCCCCAATACATGTATGCTATGTTAAACTCAGTATATGTACTTTAAGGAGGGGGCGATTACAATGGAACGGTTATTTGTGGATGGATGAATGCTTTTCAACAATGGATGGCCTTGAAATAGTTGAATAATGTTTAACAAAGAGTCATAGGCTCACACAAGGGAGAGATACATGTATACGGTGTGTGTGTGAAGCTATGTGTTTAACTCACAATATCCCCCCCATTTCACAAATGAAAAAAAGGTCAAACGGTGTGTTTATAATTCTATATTTAAAATATTAAATTATATAAGGGATTTTGTATGTTTAAAAAGATGAAGTGTATACTTCTAATTTGCATGGATTTTTCCTAATGATTTTTCAATGTATACTATTGGTCATGTGGGTGTTTCTGGTGTTTTAAATTGGTTTGTGCTCAAAATTACAAGCGTCTGGTCCGTCATTCATAATTCTGCCGTCGTCCAATAAATAATATCCGCGTCCATAATCCAAAGATCTATTCCATATTCCATATAACAGTATTAGCACCAAATTCAAAAAGACAGTCATAGTATACATAAACATAGGCTTGCTTCCTGCAAGAGAGAAGCGGTCAACAGTTTTCAATGATGCCGGCAAGCGGTCAACAGTTTTCAATGATGCCGACAAAAGTTAGAAGTTCCTCCTTCGAAGATCTGGTTGGGACTGTACTCTGCAATACGCCAACTACTTAGATTTCTCCATTTACAGTTTTAATATTACAATATTTCAGGTATTTTGGAATTACACCATCTCAACATGGCAGTGTGGCTGACGTCACAGGAGCTACGAAGTAGAGTAGGCATTAGAACTCCGACGCGCACTGAGCTCTTGGAAATCCTCCGCCCCAAGTTGAAATCCTGCCTGTATTAAGATGGGAACAGCCCAAGTCAGAATTATTAGTGATTTTCATCAAAAATCACAAAAACTTTTCATCAAAGTAGGTCAGGTCAGAACTTGCTGGTAACAGTCTCCTAATGCACCTTCATGCAAAAAAATCAAGGTTCTAATGTCATCGGTTATCCTTATTTTGCCGACGAAAGGATTCGAATGGACTCGCTGACTACCGGACAATTTGCAGATGGTAGCCTATACTTCGTAGGAATATATCGGTTTTTATATTACCTACTTTTGGTCCGTCGAACTTTGCACTGGTATTCAGAAAATTTGTAAAGTTACCGATACATGGATCATTTTTGCTATGAACAGTTCACTGATACACGTAAACCTGAAGACAAGCGAATTGGAAGATCAGTAACACGGCTAGTATTTCCATGTTACCACAATGTTCTGGGAGCAACGACGGTTGAGTACGACCACTGGTTTGGAACGGTGTGACAATATAAACGCATTGCCCATAACAGTCCTTACAGCCGGTTCTGTGGAATGATAGGCCCGTATGTTGAAATACATGTATAGTCTTCCAATATAATATATGTATGTTATGTTAAACACACTACATGTATATAACAAAGAAGTGGATGGTTACAATGGAAGGTTATTTGGGGAGGGATGAATGCATTTAAAGAATGGATGGCCTTGAAAGTAGTTGAATAATGTCTAACAAAGAGTGATAGGTTCACACAAGGGAGAGATACATGTATATGATGTGTGTGTGTGGAGCTATATATGAAGTTTAACCTGGACACCCCCCTCTCCCCCCCCCCTCCACTCAATTCACATACTTGAAGTTTAGGCTGCATGAAAAGTTAAAATAAAAAGGTAGCCTTAAATATAGATAGGGCAAGATTTGTCTCATTAACGAATGAATGAATACATTGGTAGCGGGTAATAATTTACGGTATCATACGGTGTTGGTTTCTCCTGTTTTAAATTGTTTGCGCATAATTAGATATTTCTCTTTCGGAAGATTTGACTGGACCTGGTTGGGGCTGTACTCTGAAATACGTCAGCTACCTAGATTTCTCCATTTACAGTTTTAATATTACAATATTTTCGTTATTTTGGAATTACATTGTCTTAATATAATGGTTTTAATATTGCCTATACGTTTGATTCGGCGAAGTTTGCACTCGTGTTCAGAATTTTTTTAAAGTTACATGGAACACCTTCGCTCTGAACAATTCGCTATATGTACACCTGAAGACTACCGAGGTAGATCAGTAACACGGCTAGTATTTCCCTGGTAGCCCCATGTTCTGTGAGCAATGGCGGTTTAGTCGCTTGGAACGGTGTGGCAATGGGAATGCGTTGCCCTTTACAGTCCCATGTATTTGGAATAAAGGCCCATTAGATCAAATAGCGACAGACCCTGAGTACATGTATAAACTCCTCCACCGATTCGTATAGACCCAAAATTGGCACATGACCTCTTGGCGACGAGTATCAAAAGCAGAAACACGGGAAGAACAAAACAACAATGGAATATCTTAAACATGTAGAATAATATATGGTGTTGAAGTAGTCGACGACCGATATAAATTCCTGACTTAGTCCCCCTGGTCCTAACTAGGGTCTATTACCGATGACAAGCTATATCTTGCACCTTATACTGGTAAATTTTAACGAAAGAATATTTTTTCGGAATTTTCTTGGTTTGAAAAAGTGAAAGCGGATAAATTCTAGCATGCCAGTAGCCTCTACCCCTCGAGTATTGTATTGCAAGGTGAAATCCGTAGCCATTCCATCGCGTCCGCTCTGTTTTACGAATCAGGCATTGAAAATGTAACTGTATATCGGTTGTCATGTTCAATACGACATAGCTGTAACTGGAGGTGAAATTTCCTTCAGTAAATGGGTTCAGTGAATATCTACATAAACTTAATGTACCAGCCCTTCGATTTGATCCTATGTTACCCAATCCTCCCTATGGAAATTTCCATGATTGAAATAGTTTATAAATAAATAAATACTATCTGTGTGGAATGCGATTCAAGAAAGGTTTTTTCATATGTTTAAAGCGGTGTGAAATGTGAGAAGAAGAATTGTTCATGAACACATCCACGTTCCTGGCGTGTTTTAACCCGACATCTGCCTGATAATGTAATAGGTGTACACATGTTAAGTACGCTCAGAGCAGTGTTTCGGATATTTTCGGGCTATATCTATGATATATAAACATATCCCAGGCATATTCTCATCAGGGGGCCCGTAGAAAACACAAAATTCAATATATGACCTAGACCACATGCTTACTTCCGTACACCTCAGTAGTATACAAGGAGTCTTTCAGTCCAGTAGCGTCTCACTGCGCATGCGCAGAACTTGGTGTGACGTCATAAGTGTGGCTGTGCGCATGCGTGATGAGGGGGCGTGGCCTATATGTGAGTGGGGTGGGTTCAAAATGGCGGCTACTTTATTTTCTATAGACCACTTAAAGTCCGCCATTTTGAACCCACCCCACTCACCCAGGTCAATCAGTGCACTGGGTGAGTGGGGTGGGTTCAAAATGGCGGACTTTAAGTTGTTTATAGAAAATATGGTGCCGCCATTTTGAACCCACCCCACTCACCCTGTCAGTGCACTGGTGTGAGTGGGGTGGGTTCAAAATGGCGGCTTGTTTTTACGGAGCTGGGAGTTGAGTATCCGCCATTTTGAACCCACCCCACTCATCAATTGACGTGGTGTGGGGTGGGTTCAAAATGGCGGCTTGGTTTTAAGGGCGTGGGAGGTGAGTATCCACCATTTTGAACCCACGTGAAAAAAAACGTATAAAAGCAGTCGATTTTTAGGGAAAGGGGTGTATTTTAATTTGACTTACCTGACCTGCCTGCCTGCCTCCCTGCCTGCCTGCCTGTTTGCCTATCCACTTGTATGAGACGAAAAGCATGAGACGTGGAGAAGATTTTCCCTTGGACCCAGCAGCACCTCCGGTTGAAGTCTTGCCTGAAGACGAGCGTGTGAGGGTCATTTATCAACGACACTGGGCTACCATACGCCTTTGTTTTCACCGTGACCGTCGTCTTTTGGATTTGTACAATTTTCGGTTGGAGGACCTCACGTATCTCACTACATATGCCGAGAACATTTTCAAAGATCAGGTGACGGCCTATAAGTTGAATATGACATTTGGGTATATCTTACGGCACAAGGAGACGGATCAACTGCGGTATTTCTATCCCAGCAATAATACCTATGTGTTTGATCAGCCGTTCACGGTGACGGATGCGATTTCTCTCGAGCCACTCATCGACCAATTGACTACGTTGGATCCATTGGAATGGGCCCAGTTGCAACGCCCCAATACCCAATGGCTTGTGGAAATGGTGACTAACGTCACATTTTTCGTCACGAAAATGCGAGATCACCCGATCGGTGCTCCTGTACAACTTCCCCCGTGGTTGTTTCATCGAAAAGGCCTGACTGGATTAACAGGAGGGGATAAGGGGCCCTACAAAGACCGGAAATGTCTGTTTCGATGTTTGGCCGTGCATCTGGACGAGTGTAAACCTCACGCTTGTGACACAGTGGCCGATGGCTATTGGGAGGAGTATTTAGAGCAGCAAGCCATGGATAAGCGGCACTTCCGTGGAGTTCCCTTTAAGAATTTGGATGACGTGGAAAGACTGTTCGATATTAATATCTGTGTGTATCGACTACGATGCGAGGAGGAGGATACATTTGTGGCTGAATTGGTTCGGCGATCAACAGAACGGTATGCTGCTACGATGAAAGTCAATGTGTTCGATGACAATGGCGTGAGTCATTTTTCCCTCATTTACAATATGAGCCAGTACGCTCAGTCTTTCAGTTGTGCCCAATGCCATCGTGTGTTTAAAAAGTCTTACAACTTACATCGCCACGAGAAAACCTGTGACAACAGTGTCAAGCGAGTCTATCCGGGTGGAGTGTATCATAATGCACCTACTATTTTCCAGGAACTGGCCGATGAGGGTGTGATGATACCGGAGGAGGACCGTTATTTTCCCTTCCGGGCATGCTATGATTTTGAGGCCCTGTTAGAGCCCATGGACCTGTTTTCGGCGAAAACACAGTGGACGCAGCGCCATATTCCTCTGAGTGTCAGCATTTCATCCAACGTACCTGGCTATGACGCTGCTCCGGTGTGTTTCGTGTCCACGGGGGAATCCCATGAGTTCATCACCCGTATGATGGAGTATTTAGAGAAAGTCAGTGCGGCCAGTACGGAATTGTTGGTGGCCAAGTTCGAGGACGTACTGGCCCAGCTGGACGACCGCATTCCTGAACCTGGTGTAGCATTCAGCGATGATGAAGAGTCCGAGTCCGAGTCGCAGCCGGAATCCTAGTCGCAGCCTCTGCAGTCGCAGGATGTCCCTTTACCGAAACCGTATGCGGCGAAATTGAAGTTACGGTTCCTACAATATTTAGGTCAGTTACCGGTGCTCGGCTTCAATTCGGGGCGATACGACTTGAACATGGTGAAGGAATTTCTATACCCTTACTTGGCGCAGTCCGATACCCTCAAGTCGGTGATCAAGAAGGTTAATAACCATATGGCTCTCACTACTACATCACTGCATTTTCTCGATGTACGGAACTATTTAGCTCCTAATTGTAGCTATGACCAGTGGGTCAAGGCCTATAATTGTGCCCAAACGAAAGGTTACTTTCCTTACACCTATATGACGAGCCTGGACCGCTTAGAAGACACCCAGTTGCCACCCCGGGAAGCGTTTTACAATGACCTGAAAGGGGAAGCTCTGCCGGAGGCCACCTACATCGAACTCCAACAAGTGTGGAACCGTCACAGCATGAAGACGTTGCGAGATTTCGTGGTGTGGTATAACAACCTAGATGTGGTTCCCTTTCTCGAAGCGGCCGAGAAAATGGTGCAACTCTTTCGTCGCCAAATGCATGTGGACATATTCAAGGAGTGCTTAAGTTTACCCGGTCTGGCGCTTCGCCATCTGTTTCAAGAGTGTCCTACGTACTTTTCACTCATACAACAAAAAGATGCAGACATGCACGATTGTTTGAAGCGGAACATTGTGGGGGGCCCTAGCCTTATTTTTCACCGCTACCATGAGAAGGATGTGACTACTCTCCCCAGTGGGAAACCCTGTGCCAAAATCATTGGGTTTGACGCGAATGCCTTGTACTTGTGGTCGCTCGCCCAACCCATGCCCAGCGGTCATTATACGCGTTGGTGTGCAGAAGGACGGCATTTTACACCGCAACGGACACCGTACAAACATCTTGCCGACCAGTGGTTGGACTGGGAAGCCTATCGACGGGCGATTTATATTCGTCACCAGACCAACGCCACAGAGAAGCGGATAGGAGATCGTCGACTCCCCGTCGATGGGTTTGCCCTTGTCCAAGGAACACCGACCGTTTTCCAGTTTTATGGCTGTTACTGGCACGGTCACGAATGTCATTTCAGCGCGGGACGCTTCAATGAGCGACGTGGAAAATCGGCACAAGAATTACGCGAAGAAGTAGTGGCCAACGGGGATTACGTGAAAGAGCGAGGCTTCCAGCTCATTGAGATGTGGGAGTGTGAATTTAACACCATGTGTCAGGCCCTGCCCCATTTACAACGGTTCCTAAAAGAACGTGAGTACCCCTTGAGTCGTCGGCGATTGCTCAGTCTGCCCCAGATGTTGGACGCCATTCGTTCGGGACAGCTCTACGGCTTTGTAGAATGTGATGTGCATGTTCCCGACACTCTCAAGCCCCTCTTCGCCCAGTGCCCGCCCATCTTCAAGAACACGCTGGTGGGTCGGGGTGATATTGGGGAGACCATGAGCACCTACGCAGACGCAGAGCAGCATGAAGTACTTCAGCAACCACGCCGTATGTTGATTGGGAGTATGTGGGCCGAAAAAATCTTGCTGGGCACCCCCTTACTGCAGTGGTACATGAACCACGGTTTGGAAATTACTCAAATATATCAAGTGATACAGTACGTACCTGAGGCTTGTTTTGCGGAGAATGCCGACCTCGTGACGTCGGCCCGTCGTCAAGGTGATCAAGACCCGAGTCAGGTCATCATGGCTGAATGCTGGAAACTCACTGGCAATGGTTATTATGGAAAAACGGTTACGAACCAGGATAAGCACGTCAACGTGAACATTTGTAGCACTGCCCAAGCCCGCAAAAAAGTGAATTCTCCTCTGTTTCGGTCCGTGGAGGTGATTGATGACGACACCTATGAAGTGACATCAGCCAAGAAGACTATCCGGTACAATTTACCCCTGCAGATTGGATGTATGGTCTATCAGGTGGCCAAGCTGAGGATGCTGGAATTCATATATGATTTTATGGGTGTTTATTTTAATCCCTCAGACTGGCAACTCATAGAAATGGACACCGATTCGGCCTACATGGCCGTCTCCAACGCCGATTGGGAGTCCCTGGTGAAACCCGAGTTACGGGCTCAGTATGAAGCGGACCGCGACCTGTGGCTGCCTCGACGCGATCACTACACCTACGACAAGCGGACACCCGGTCTGTTCAAGCTGGAGTGGAGTGGGGATGCTATGATTGCGCTCTCCTCCAAGACCTACTACTGTTACGGCGGAGACGGAGGAGAGGAAAATAAGTTTAGCTGCAAAGGCGTCAACCGACGCGATCCCAACATCGACAAAGCTCTCTACCTGGGCGTGTTGCAAAGCCAGGCCAGTGCGAGTGGCACTAACCGAGGATTCCGGGTCGTCGACCACCAGATGCGCACCTATATCCAGCAACGAGACGCCTTTACTTTCTTTTATCCCAAACGAAAAGTATTGGCCGACGGTGTGAGCACTACATACTTGGACTTGTAAAAACAAATGTGGAACTATAACTGTTGATACACAAATGTAAAAGTCAGGATGGCCGAGTGGTCTAAGGCGCCAGTCCTAAGTGCTGGTCAGCAATTGCTGTCGTGGGTTCGAATCCTACTCCTGGCAGAACTTTTTTTGTATATACCACTACTATTCTATGTGTACATACCCTACTATTTTGTACCCTGTATTCTATTTGTATAGTCTAATCCTTGCTTGTTGACTTAAATAAAAAGAGAAAGTCAAAACCCATCATTGTGTTTTTTCATCAATTTATTCAACAGAACGTCAGAACAACAACGTCATAACAATAATAAACAAGGGGTCTGCGCGCACGCGCAGTGCATTTTTTAAGTTAACCAGAGAAATGGAGCATGCACATTAAAACGAGAGGCCGTCCAGTCATAGACGAGGACATCACGGTCTTCGGCTTGACAATAATCATCAAACATATGTACAATGGTAGGCATAGAATGTCCTCTACTCCGGTGAGTGAGATAAAACACACAGTACTGTCCGCACACACTACTCAAGGGGCCTTGTAATCTTTGCGTATTCCAACGCCACTCTGTCGTGGAGACGTCCATGAATTTCACCAAATCGGCATGGAGGGGTGCAAGTCCGTAGGAATCAAAGTATTCGCCTTGGCCTTGGGTGTCCACGTACACCGCTACCCAATGTTCACCGGGTCGACTCTTCGTGTCTGTATTCAGGATGTAGGCTGCGGGGGTGGTAGAGTGGGTGGGAAACACATTGCGTGGAAACACACCTCGAAAGGGGATCTTGGGATCTCGCTGGAGTATGCTCATCAGCTGCTCTGTATCCATCTTAGGTGGCGAAGTCACACAGCACGTTTCTTTGGTGATCCACGCTGATGACGTTATCAAACTCGGCGTAGCAAATCACGTTAATGGTGTTGGATAGAGGGTGGGAGAAACGCAGTTCCAACCGTAGGTTTCCTTTCTTGAGCAAAGCCAGTTGATGATCGTGTTCCAAGGTGGGGGTGAGGTCAAAGGCGAACAATGTGTACCCCTTCATAAAGTCGTCTCGACTGATGGTATTGCCTTCGTCCTGGTTGTTTTGTCCTGTAGCTGTAAACAGGTTCAGGTAGGTCCGCACATAGTTTCCGTTAGTAAAGTCCGGTTGTAATGGCCGGGCTGGAATTTGATGGCCGGCCACGTGCAGTGCCACAAAGTTAATGTTGAAATGTTTAAATTTGAACGGATTCTCAGCCCAATTTCCATTGAATGCGGTGTTGGTCACACACGCCAGGGTAAGACGTTTAGGCAGATCCCCTAGAAATAAATTTTCACGATTGGCCATCATCGTACCTGATGGCACAGAGAACACCTTGGTCTGTACGCGTCGGATGGGGTATAGGGCTGGTTTTTTCGCTAAGGCTTCCATGTGACCCAGCAACACGCCCTGTTGCAAATCTACCGTACGGACAAACAGGGCTGCATCTTCAATGACGATCTGGTAATCGATATCGCCCTCTCCACCGGCCATTAAGGCGAACTTGGGTAAGGACCGGATCAACTTGATCTTGATGGCTACACCGTTCATCATGTAGCGGTCTTGCATGAACAGATCGGCGTGCAGTCGTCCCATCATATCGATGGACTTGCTTGCGGCTGCCAGTCTTTTGCGTGACATCAACCCAGCATTGCCAGCGGTTATGTTGTCCAGGTATCCGGGTCTATCCCTGAAGTACAGCTCAGCTTGTAAGTGTGATTCTTTGGCATCAATACCGTACGACAACAGCGTCTCCATGTAGGCTCGGTACGGGTACGTATTGGTGGACGTACTGATGAGTTTATCGTTCAGACCTATATCCACCTGTTGGAACAAGGAGTGCAGCCAAAGATTCACCGGGCCTACATTCGCATCGGCCGCTATGTCCGTCCCGTTCATATTCGTTATTTTGGCTTTCACGTACAAGTAGGTGTGAGCTAAATCCAGGTAGGCCGTATCTTTGTTTTCAATGGTAAATTCCACGGGCCCCGTCCCCGTCAGGCTAGCCAGGGGTCGATGTTCTACCCAACGTCCTTCGGCTATACTG
This sequence comes from Hanleya hanleyi, assembly GCA_036873755.1. Lineage (NCBI taxonomy): Eukaryota > Metazoa > Mollusca > Polyplacophora > Lepidopleurida > Hanleyidae > Hanleya > Hanleya hanleyi. Next base: position 22,556 of record JAVTVY010053468.1, read on the forward strand.
GTTTGGGTAGGTGGAATAGTCCACAAATCCAATTCACTGTTGGTAGACGGACATGACTCGGAGTGAATGAATGCCATTATGCGAAGATGTCTCTCCTACTATGACTTCTCTTCTTTTTCTTATTCTTCTTCTGGGGCGTAGTCCTTCTCCTCTGGGGTGTGCGTCGTCGGTGTGTTGGACGTTGAATGAATCTGGGGAGTGTGGGTCTTTGTCTTTTAAGGGCTTTGGCGATCAAGACGCTGCCCGCTTCTTTAGCCCGGCGTTTCAAGGCTTGTCGGGGTGCTGTGCCTTCCATCACATCACCGGCCACGCGCAATCCACTGCGTACCGCTTGTTTTCCCACCGCTTTCACACCCCGTGTCACCATGGGTAAAAACGTTTTCACAATGCTGCCCAGGATGTTCCCCAATCCGTGACCGCGTTGCATGCGTGCCCCGCTAAACACGGGCATGTTTCCGCCCGTTTGTTTCTTGTAGTAGTCGGCATAGCTGGGTGTATGGCACTGGTAAGGCACGTACATTATTCGAAGTGAGGAGAGCGAGCTTGTCGGAAAGCAAGTGTCAGCACCACTTTTCCTCGTTCGAATGGGATCGGTCGTCCCCTGTCATCTCTTATATCCACCGTGATCGTGTTGATATCGGTATGTCGTACGGGCAGGTACATGATATGGTTGAAACTCTCGGTGGCTTGTTCGCCATACGTCTTGGTAATGGGCACCACCCGTAACAGAGGTGTGTTCACATTACCCACAATATGGCTGTCTACGGCGTCCGAGTAGACGTACAGTGCGTACATACCTACTTTCATATCCATCAAATAATCCCCGTTGACAATGGTGGCCCCCTTGTAGACGGAGTGAGGCATCCTTAACATTTGCTGTAGTGTAGGACTGAGTTTCACATTCGCGTTAGCGGTCAGCATGATAGAGCTCCTGTCGTTGTGTACGTCGACATCGAACAATATCTCTTCTCTCTTGATGTTCAAGGATATCAGGCGTGTTGCAGCACCCGTGCTGAACTTTAGGGCCTTGTACTTCATCAAGCCATTCAGACCCTGTATGAACGTCTGCGGTGTATCGTATTGGCCTTGGGGAAGCGTCAGTTTGTAGACTTTATCTTCGTAGGTCACTTCGTACCATACTTCTCCGTCTTGTACGTTGTACCATGAATAAGGATATTGAATATCCACCAGTCCACATTCCCAGCGTCCCGGTAAATGTAAGGGTTGGGGTAATTGCGTGACATACTTGGTCAAGGTGTTGTCAGGATACACGTCGAATGAGCTATTACTGGGCAACGTCAGGTAAAACATGACGACTGAGTTGTTCTGGCTTCTGCACCGGGGTTTTATAGGAGTTATTAGTAGGGTTCCCAGCCCTTGGGCGCCTTAACTCGGCGTCGTGATCGTCGTGGCTGTGGTATGGTCGGTATAGGGGAGGCATAGGGGTGAAATCGCCGTATTTTTTGCCGTGTGGGTGTTTTGGGCGGTGTCTGCGGTTGCCATTCACCCCGTTCCCACGTATGAGAGAAACGTCGAGAGGGGGCTTGCATCCACTTCCAGCGTTCACGATTGCCTACCAATTCTTGAGGGATGTGTGTGTCTTTTAACGCCTGAGCAAAGGCTTCCCAGCCCGGGGGATTAGAGTGTTTGCGAGAACGCACCATATCGTTGATCAAATCGGTCATATGAGACCCCGGTACCACTTGGTTGCGAATCAGCAATTTTCCTTCGTTGTTCCAACTCATATCGGCATGCTGTTTCACCCGCTCCAACAATAAACGCGCCTTGGTCTTGAAGGCTTTAGGCACACTGGCCAACACTTCCTGTTCCAGTTCAGGTGAGGCCGAGGATGACGGAGGGGGTGGGAGTGGGGTAGGCGTGGTGGTGGTGGTGGGTGGTGGCGTACTAGTACTACTTCCGCCTCCTCCTCTATATTGATCCATAAATGTCTGGTACCGGTTCAGCGTATGATGGTAGAGTTGAATTTTCTCGTGATCAGGGAGTCGACGTTGCAGTATATTATTCATCTCTTCATCCAAAGACTGGAGTTGTTGCACTGTGGCCGGGACGGGATAGGGGGATTGTAAACTCTGTAACAGTCGAGGTTCGACCAGCATCATTTTTTTCGTATGGTCCATGTTGTTAGCGTCCTCCCAAGATGGACCCGAGTAACGGGCCCAGTACAGTAGCGGCTAAGGGAGCGAGGAGTGCGCCGAGAAATCCACCTCGCTGTAACACCTGTTTCTTTTTCTTGACACTGCCCGTTTTCTTGACCAACGTTCGGAGACCCCCCTTGTGCCGTTGCAATTTCCCTTTCTGCAGAGGACTGAGTGGAACATTGCCTTTTAACCCTACCTGGCCTGGGGGGGGCCATTATGGCCCCCCCTACCAAACTTTCTGCAGTATCTCCGGAACGGCGAAAAATGGAGAGCTGAAACTCCGTGACTTTATCATTTGTCTTATTGGGGTCATTTTGAGCCTATTTTCATAACCCCCCGAGCAAAGGATCATGGGTAAATTCAAGATGGCGGCCACGTGGTGTACCAGAAAAGTGATTTTTTGTCATATTTCTTCAAAATTTCTGCTTTTCCGCAACGAAAAGTGGGCAAAAACTATTTTATTTCATATCACATTAATATTTGCTAATTTTTCATGCAGTTTTTGTGGAGAAATTGCAAAAATAAAAAATTCAGAAAATCTGACCAAAAAATCGACCAAAAAATGCCGTTTTTCAAAATGGCGTCACTGTGACGTCATCAAAGCGGCCATCTTGGATTTGTTTACATTTTCTGGTAGAGCTTGACCCAAGGGTATAGTGTAATAAGTTTCAGCCCCTTAGCTCAAGGGGTAAGAAAAATAATTAGGGGGGGCCATTTCGGCCCCCCCCCAGGCCTGGACAGGTCCCAAAAAGCCCAGGCCAGATAGGGTTAATACATTATGAGCGACTTCACACAAACACCGTACCAAGTCGGCATCCGCGCCGCGCACCAGGGCCCGGCCCACTTCCGGGGGCGCGCTGCGTAATACGCGCAAAGCGGGGGCGTGCTTGCGTACGCGTGCAGACATGATGAGGAATGAGGGCTAGAGTACGTTGTCTTCTTCTTTTATCCTTTTTATCCTCTTTTATTTGGGTGTGTACACCGTCTGTATCTCACCGGGAAAAATGAGGGTACGCAGTCGCAGGGGGGAGGGCGTGTCTTGTTTCAAGTCGATGAGTAGATACCATGCGCAGGTTGGGTCGCATCTTCAAAGGCTTCTCGTACAAAGGCCGTGTTTTTAGGGTACATCTGTTGAGCCAGGTGGGTAATTTGTGACGCGTCTCTGGGGTTTTTGAATAACACCACATACTGAGCATTCAAACTAATGTTTCGGTGTTCTTTGTTTTTACTGAAGAGATTCTGTACGATGTAGATAATGCTCAACCGACGATGATGGCTGCCTTTGGTAAAGAGACGGGTGATTCGAGTGTCCGTTTCCGTCATGAGATCGTCCACCACGACCAAGGTGTCTTGGGGTATATCTTCAGGCGGTAAGCCTTCCACTAAGG